>WAAD01003926.1:108485-136956 GCA_013389945.1 Fregata magnificens | reverse complement strand
AAAAAAGAAAAAAAAAATCAACATCCACAAGGTCAATGCCCTTTGCTTGAGTAACACATACAGAGTTCTCCCAGATGAAAAGTCAGCAATTTGCAGAAGACTGCAATGCAACCAGCATGGATTTCCTACTCCTGAAGTCACAGGAAAGGCAACTTTGCACTGTGGAGTCACACCAAAACCTCGCTGTTGGGCCAGTCTTTATCAGACGGGAAGAGAGGGGCTTTCCATTGTCCGGGGTGGCTGGTTTGTCAGGGGACCAGGGTTTGTTTATACAGCTATACAAATAGCCATGTATGTACTCACAGTAAAACATTCTCACAGATCACTTCTTCAAGGGGACCTTGCAAAAGCCATTTTTTGCTTTCACTAGTTTTTAACTGGATTTGCACACTTTTGCTTCCTTGTGAAGTATGACTACATATATGTGTGTACATAATGGCTATCCATAGCAATATGTTGCGTAACAATTTTATACTTGAATTTAAGGAGGTGTTCTGACTCATAATAATAAAGTCATTTTTTGCCCAAAATATAAACCAGTAACTGTAAATAAATAGGGATTTTCTCACTCTCTCTCACAAACACAAAAGAGCAAATGTAGACATAACCGTTTATATAACTAAACTTAAAATTTCTTATGCTTTATTTGTCTGTCTCCAGGTTTGTATAAAATGGCCATTGCACCAGTTCTCTGGTATCACAGATTCGTCGGATTGGCTGGGATTGTGATTTCTAGTATAATGCAAAATATTCCAGTCCAAAGCCACATTAAAATATAACATAATAAAATGAAATGAAATGAAATGTAATAAAATAAAATAAATAAAATTCTCTCAGTTGAAGGTCTCCAGCATATGCATGAAAGAGAGAACACAGAAAACTCACCCTAAAATAACTTAGACACCTCTCTTTTTTCTAAAGGCAAAGTCCTTTCCTATTTACTCAGCAGCCACTTTTCATCAGGTATGCTATTGATCCTTCAGTTGACCCACAGTACAGTACAATGTGTGGAAAGCACAGTCTGGGTGGATGTACGTGTAAGAAGGAACTAGCGAACCCTGAACTCAGGGAGGCAGATTTGCTTTATTTTGGATATATGCTATCTCTCCTTTCAGTAGCTTCATTTGAACTTTGTAGGCTTTCACAGTGTTTTGAGCACCAGCAGTAGTTTTTGTTTTTGGCTTGAAGTGCTTCCAAAAGGCTTTTTCCCCTTAATCTGCCTAAATACTAACAAGACCAAACTCTTCTTTCACTTCCCTCCTGCACTCTTTCACCGCTGCCTGGCAGAAGGGTACAAAGGACAGCCTCACAAAGCACATTTTACAAATAAGCACTGTGATGATATCCTCTTTGCCGAGTTACAGGGAATTGTGACAAACACAAAAGACAATATTTCACTTCTGACATTTAGAAAATTAGATTTTGAAATCCTTTTTCAATAGCAGACCATGAAGTGTGGGTCTAATTTGAAAAGTTCCTCTGAACAGCAGGATAACAGCTCTTCAGCATCAATGTAAATTGAAAATGTAAATTTGAACTATACTTTTTTTCTTTACAATAATCTAGGTCATGAATTAAAAACTTAATCTAGGCTCTAGTTGCTTTTGCCATGAAAAATTGTCCTTTTTGTCTGTATTTTCTTTAAATGTTCTGCATTTAGTGCTCCTAAGTGTATCTGCTGAAAAAAAAAATCTATTTAAAAGAGGAAAACCAATATATCCATGGGTTTTTCTGCCTGGATTTTGGGGGGATTAAGCAACCAGCCTTAGTTTTTTCTCATGGATTCCTCCCTCATTTTCCCGATAGGTAGGCTCAATTCTGTGATTTTCTTAACATAGTGTCAACAAAAAAAGGAAGAAAAAAGAAAAAAAGAAAAAACAAGAATTTAGGATTTGTGAAAAATGTACAAAACCAGTACTGCTTCTGGGAATTTCCTATGTTGCAAAAGTGACCTATATAAGACAGTATGGGTTTTTTTAGATCAAGCAATAATTTCATTATACTACTGACATAATATTTCACCCTACTCTAATAGTGCATCCCATTTTTTTTGGTCAACTACCTTTTTCAGAATCTCAGAGCTTTTGACACCCTTAAGAAATGTAGGTCAAATTTAATAAATATACCAACTAGAGCCTTGCTGAGAGAAAAAGCCATTGGACAGGTCACGGCCAGGAGGGAAGGACATGTCTGAGCATGCAGGTGGCTCTCTCACCCCAGGTGAAAGCAAAGAACTGCTGGAAATGAGGAAGAAAACAACTTGGCCTAAATCATACAGGGTATTTGGGGTACTGCCATTGTACCCAAACTTCCTGACACTCTGTCTAAAGTCTTATTCTCAAATCCATTCTTTGTGGGTTTTTTTTCTTTTCTTTCAATTTTATTATAAAAACCAAAACCAACCCATTTTTTTCTCACTACCAACTGTAACAAATACACATTACCTACTAAAATTAACATATTTCAAATATTTTGATCTTTCCCAACTTCTCCATTCTTCTGGACTGTAATGAACATGATTGTCTCTTTAGGGTTTGTCTTTCTTCTCCTTTTCATGGGAGCAAAATATAAGAATAAGTTAAAAAAGCAAAAGGCATCATCTTGAACATATCAGTGGCAAAAGCTAAAATTTTAACTAGTTGAGAAGAATAAGAATAAAGGTTACACATCCAGTTCTGTGGATTTGGGAGCATATCATGAAATCAAGAAAACCAGCCTTTCATGCAGGCAAAATTTAGAGAAGTTATTTATAACTATTACTGACCCTCATTCCTTGCATTTCCTGACTTCTTAAATGGAGATACTGTAATGTTTCAGATGATTGCACAATTATACTAAAAAATGTTTCACAAACAAAAGGAGAAAAACTCACATACCATGTACAATCACAGCTAGCCGTGTGCCTATCTGCCACTGGCAGCTTTCCTTGTTCTGATCTGCAAATTAAATCTAAAACATTCACTTCACCCAGTAACTCAGAGAAACATGAGACAGAAGAAAGCTTCTCCTCTCCCAAGCCTGGGAGAAGGCTCTGCTCTGACCTCCATTGAACTCAAGCAAGTTTAGGTCAGCTCCACTGGCAGATCACAAGCTGTCCTACTGGTTTTGATCCCTTGGTTTTAATGTTCAAGGACGAAATTCAAAGAGAAAGGGGGAAAGGAGACAGGATATGAGTGTCAGGAGAATTTGTTTTTATTGTAAAGGAGAAGCTGCTCAGTTACACCACATTTCAGTGTTAGGAGCTGCAGTACCTCCCCAGGCAGCAGGCAGAGCATCTGCTGTCCTGTTATAGAGGAGTAAAATCTGGATGACTTTTGTAGCAGCTCAGTGGGACAGTTATTCAGGTAATGTAGGCTGATCTCTTCTTTCTGCAGAAATTTAGCCGTGGAGCTCTGACCCTTTGCAGCCATTAGCTTTTTAGACAGCTATTTGGATGAACAATGTGCCTCTTTGTACTGTCGGGGATAGGTACCGTACCCAGCCTGGACACGACGGTCGTAGCAGGAATCTTCCCTCTCGCTAACCCAATTTTGCAGAAAAGTAGCTCCAGCAAAATGACATGAAAGAAGACAACTCCGCTGCCCTCTCAGCGGCTTAGGTGCAGAGGGGAATATTGATGCCTTCAGAAGGGGACTGGCTGGATGTCCCCAAAGCCCTGCTGATGGTACTTGCTTCAGACACACCCTGCCCAGATTATACGGTTTACACATTGTACCTACAGAAAAAAGGTGAAACTATAACAAAATGTGAACACAAAGGATATTTTCATTTATTTAGTCAACACATCTTGGAAAGAGCATGGATCTGCCCTTGCTAATATGTGAGCACATCTCCTGCTATGTATTTTTGTGATGTAGGTCACATTTCCAGGCCATTCATGCTTGATTTTGACTTGACTTCTGAATGAGGAAGATGAATTTTCAGTCATATCAGGATGTGGTTTAAAAACACCTCTGCATTGTTCTGGTTCAGTCTGTGGTCCCAGCAGTGATACTGCTGCCACCTCTGACAGCAGCTCAGCCTGCAACCCTGCTTGTGAAAGCCAAGGCTGGGGCCGTACCTCTGCTCTCCCCTCTTCTGGGTCGTGGGGCAGAGAGCTTTGCCAGCCAGTGCCATCCACGTCTGGGCATCTCTCTCAGCTTTCCTCCTTCTACATGCACTGGGCGTGCCTGTTGTGTCTGTCTCTGGCTTGGTGAGGTAGAAGAAATAAAAAGCAGACTTGAAAGACCCGGTGCCCATGGCACTCTAAGCCTCAGATAGAAGCCCAGGTCTGAGATCTGCCTGCCTGCTCATGCTGTTCCTGGGCTTGGACACTGTCTAGTCCTGCACCCGGAGCCCACCAGCCCCTGCCATCCAAACGGTGAGGCAGGCTCCTCCTCACGGTTATACACAGCATGGGGGTGCCAAGGCTGGCCCCTGTCAAACATCTCACTCTTGGGCTGCTATGCTCTGCCTTACAGGCTTTTTCTCATTCCTTGCTGCCACCAGCAGCAGTTTCTTAAGTAAATTTGGGGCTGGCTCCCATTTCACATTACTGGCTCCCATTACTTTTCTGCCTGAGCAGTGACAAATAAATAGTCATCAGAGATCATTAAAAATTACAACACAATGTAATGGAACATTAAATTCCCAAACACCTCCCTTTTCTTTGGTGACTTCAGTAAAGCTTGTTGACTTCAGAAGGTACACTGCAGGTATACATTTAGGCAGCAAGCCCAGCTTCAGTTTCTGTAGAGAAGAGTATTAACAGCATTTACCTGTACATTATTCTAGAAATATCTGTCACAGGTTTGCTGCACGCATTCTCCACTGAGATACCAAAAAGTGTCGACTCACTGTGGCAGCATCAATGCCTCTGATCTGGGTCACATGTGGGATGTTAATATACTCTAAGACACAGAATCTTGCAGATAGAATCTGCTAAACCTCCAGGGGCTATATACAGCTGTTACTGCAGCTTGAAGCAGAATCAAGGAAGCTTTGGAACAACACAGTTTGAAAAAGAAAAAAAAATGTTTTTCCCTCTATCCTATGATTAGAGAAGGTGTATTCCACATCTGTGATTATACTCTATGTGATTATTCAGAAATAGCAGCCTGTATGGAAACAAACTCAAAGTACTCTGCAGAATATTCCCATCTCGGTAACACACCCCTGCATATGCATAAAAGATCACATCCCGCTTTGAAAATATTACCCGTGACAGCATTCTGCTTCTTCAGTGGCAGTTTTCACATGTGTAATTTCTACCTATCTTTTTGCTTCCACGGTCTTGCTGTGTCTGTTTGCAAAGCACCACTTAGCCTAGTGATGGGACAGAGTCAGGGATGCTGAAAGGAAGCCTGCACGCCTCCAGCAGCGGTGTACATACAGAGTCCTCGTGCCATCCAGTGGGCAGCTGTGCTCTCCACCACGGAAGCAAGCTTTCATGAAGAACTGTGAAATTGCCAGTCCTGCTTTCTGAGACCCCCCCCTTCTACCTCCCGGACAGGTACTAGCAGTAACGGGGAGTCAGCTCCGGATTCGCACGCACACGGGTGGTTCTCCACAGCGCAGGCTGCTCGTATGTGAGCTGCGTATCTGAGTTCCATGGCAGTCAATACAGCTAGTGGGTTTTAAAAAGCAATTTGGTTTATCCTAGTGGAGGGACCTATCCCAGTCTGCTTTAAGGAGTGCTTCAACATTTACGTGTAAAAAAAGAAGAGAAAAAAAGAATAATACCCCCCCAAACATGTCCCAGGTGACCCACTGGCAATTCAGAATCAAACACGTGTTATCTTCTGAGACACCTCTGGTGGGATTTTCTTTGGGATACTGAGAGCCGCTCACCTCTTGACATCACAGCCTTTGCACAACTGTCTCCAAAACCAACTTGTCTGGATACAAGTCCAGGTTTCTATCCAGCTTTTTAACCTACTGCCTAATCTATCATTTTGCAAGAAAATGTACCAGCAAAAGCAGTGCTGTTCAAGCCATGTTTTAAGGGTAAGTTTTTATAAAGTCAGTGTGTTCTCAGTTGGCAGAACAGTTCAGAGCTAGTCATGAACACCTTGGTCTACCCAGCTACATCAGCCTCATGGCATTAGACCCTGGAAGGCAGGACAAAATGTTTTGTGCTGACCACCACAGTTTATTGCCAAGAACAAGGCTCATCTCATTTGCATCCTTTCTGAAGTGATTATTGCAGTCAGAAGCCTGACCCCACTCCACACCTTATGGACTTTCTCATTTACTGCAACACACTCTTCCCACTCCCTGTGAGCCAAGAGCTTATCTGGGAAAACAGATGCCTTGAAAATGTGGGCCCCCTATTCTCTGTTCCAGCTAAATTCCACTTATGACTAGAAGGGAGGAGGAAAGATTATTTTAAATCATCTTTAAGCTCCCCATATTTCACAGCAGGCAGAGGGCTATCTTCAATTCTAATAGGAATTAAAGTGCCTTAAGGTGTCGTGATATAAGGTCAGCTATTTAGGAATGCTAACACCCTTCTGGCACACAGAAATAGCCAGAGAGGGTCTTTGGCTTCTCTGTCATAACATATATTTCCGAGGTTAAAAGAACACAGAGAAAAAATACACCTTCTAAGGATATTTATTTCACTCTTATTACTTATTCCTCTTTACAGTCTGCAGACAGCCCTTCTGTCATGGGGGTTATAGTAGAAAGAAAGGCTGACTTAATTGTATTTACAGTGTTCTTAAGGAATAAATAACCCTATCTGCAACTCAGATATCTGAAAGTGCCCTCTCTAAGGAGTCAGACAGGCAGGATCCCCTACACAGAGCAGTCCAAGACCATATAAAAGCAAGATAATGTGTGTAAGGTACAGAAGAATGCAGCTATGAGCTTAGGAAAACACTCCTCATGCAAATGCAGATAAATAAAAAGACATTCCTTCCTTTTCTGCAGCCCTGAGAGATGTACCCTGACCGCCTCCTTATCTGCCTGCAAAGGCCACCCACAAACACCATTTCTGTGGCTATGTACATCCCCCTACCCTCACTCATGGGTGCTACACTTCACCTCTATCACCTAACACAGAACTCTCCTGCCTACATGGTCTTCCACTGCAAAGTCCTCAGTGAAAAGAAGGTAAGACCCCTGAACACAGCCCTAGATTCTTAGAAAGAAGCACATTACTTGTTAGTGGCTAGAGAAAAAAAAAGAAAGCATTTCTCATACCTTGGAGTTTGGAGAGCCAGACAGGCCTTGCCAAAGTCCAAGTTTATCTATATTTATAGAGACTCCTTAATGGCAATAGAGGAAATATGGGTAGGAAAACCTATGCAGAGGATTCTGCTCATACCCATAATGTTGTGCTTTATTTGGGATAACAGAAGACCAAGTTACTGGGATAAAACTGTGGAGAGGTAGTGGCGTAAGAAATGCCCCTTGTGTTTTTTTGAGGAAAAGGAATCAGCAGCAATACAAAAACTCAGGTTAAAAGTCACGAAACACAAAAGCAAAACTATGGGGCTGGAGCTGTGTTTTGATCTCCCCATCCCACTGTTTTTTTGTGGTAGTGTGCAAGTGGGGATGCCCAGGGTGCCCTGGCAGAAGCCTTTCAGCATCCCTGCATCAGTGAAAGGAGAGGAGGGAGATTTTCCCAGAGCAGCTCTGAAGGGAAGTGTATACACATGTAGGTGTATGTGTGGAGGTGAAGGAGCTGAGGATAAGAAGGGAAAAAAGGAGATACAGATCTTAGTCCAGTGCGGTCATTAGAGACTGGATGAAGTATCACCTTCCTCCTCCCCCTTTACTTTCCAGTGACAGTGGTCAAAATTGGTCTAATATCTGGTTTCATTGGAAACCCTTTAGTGAGCAAGTTTATTGTAACAGCTGGAGTGCAAATAGTGTAACTAAAGAAAAGCCTTTGAATAAAGAGGTTTTGATAGTTCAGAGGGATTTAAGAGATGTATGCATATGTAGGTTAACGTGCGTGTGCGTGTGCCTGCCTGTATCTGTGTGCAGATGTGCACTCATTTTACGGAGGTTTCCAGAGGTTAGAAGTTTTCTTGGGACTATGCAACAGCTGAAAAGAACAGAAGGTGGCATGTTTTCAACATTTTCATGCAGCAAAAATGTACAGCAAAGGAAATGCAGGAAGAAGCTACAGTAAAAGGAAAACAAGAAGGTAATAAAGTAAAAGGATACAGAAGGAAGAAGACAGCTAAGCCCAGACCATATCCAATCTGATATATCTCTGCTGTTAATGACTGTATTAACACTGAAGGCTATTTATTTTCCCCATTTTTGCAATGTAATTCACTGATGCCATAAGGGCTGATTTTACTAGGCTCTGAAGAATGCCTGCTCAGCTGTGATGCGCTTCATTTTCAGTACTTTAACATTTTATGAAAAATGTAAAACACAGGTGTGTATTTTTTCTGGGTTTTGTTGTTGTTGTTTTTTTCTTAATGATAAAATTCACACAGTGTGACCAGTTTATCAAGATCTGTATCAGGAAGATAAACGTGGCCCTGACAGTTTCCCTTTGAAGTGCAGGTACATGGGAGATAGCACCAGGCAAAACGGAGAATGAATTTACATTTGCCAGAAAATTATGAAGCAAAATGCCAAAAGAAATAAATTAGAGACGATGACAGAACTGTTTGTTCTCAAGTCATTAAATTAAGATCTTTCTGAATATTCAGCCTGGCTTTGTGAAACCGTTACCACAAACAGGTGCCTTTTAATCTGCAGGCACCCTCTTGGCCTGCCTACTTTTCTTTAAAGCGCAGATTTATCTTTTTTTTCCAACCCACCAATCTCTTTTAAACAACAGGTTCACCTCACACTATGTGACAGCGGCACGAAAAAGACCCGTTTGCAACCAATGCTGGTGACTCACCAGGTAGGATGCTCCTTGCCTCTCGAGCTCTCCTTTTCACTTTATTCTATGACTAATTGCCACAGCTCGTTTAATGAGAAGCAGACTGAAAGTTAGCTTTGAGTGCTCCAGAGGGATGGCGAGGGCTGGTCTGAGCTGGACCAAAGCGACCGCTCCTGCCGGGGCCGGGCGTGCCAGGAGCCACCGAGGAGTTAAGGTCCATGTCCACGGGCTCTCAGATGGGAATAAAGTGGCACCTTTGTTGCCCCTTTGAGAAATCTTGGACTGCGTCCGACAGCAGACGGCTCTTCTTTGTTTAGCAGCCAAATTCCCTCGTTCCCTGGGCAGCTGATTAGCTTTTAACTTCATACCTTCACCAAATGAAAAAGACTCTTTTAAAATGTCTGGGGACCAGGGAGAGAGGCCTCACGTGGCCCGGACGCTGGCAGCACCCCCTGTCACTGGCCCTTGAAGGCACATGCTTGCTGACTGAACCTGCTGCCTTCCCCCTGTTTGGGGGGCGTTTCCAGGCCACTCTGCTAATGAGCGACCAAAACCAGCTGACAGCAGTCACAGAAGGGGAGCCGAGAGACTGTTGTAAATAACCAAAGGGTTAAAACTCGCAGGTTGTGCCCATACCCACATTCTTGGGAAGAACAAGCTGCCTAGGCCCCAAGTAGTAAATAATGCTTAGGCCAGATAAGAAAGTCTTAGCAATAAATGCCTCATTAACAAGAATCTTCTAAAAGAATACAATTCAGCAGAACTTCAAGGACTAACAGTAGAAACATCCTGCTACAGGGAAGGCTGTGAAGATATGGGAAAGCCACAAATCAGTCAGCAGTGATAAAAGGGAATTTCTTGGCCCAGAAGACACTGAAGCACAGAAACTGGGGGGAAGGTAATTCCGGCGGGGGGAGAGCGCGACCACCGACTCAAGGACCACCCGCTCAAGAAACCCTCCGACCCAGAAGATCAAGGAAGTAAAAGTCTCAGAAATCATAGCGGGCATGCGCAGTCATTTACATGGTAGGCGAAGAGTTTTTAACCAATCATTCAGTAGAAGGATAATGAATATGTATTGGCTATGTATCCGTGCATGTATAAAAGATTGTTTCTTAGACTGATTGAGGGAACACGATCTTGGGAGGAGCTATCCCCCGTGTTCCGGCGCCGTGAATAAAGAATGCCTGCCTTTTAACACTACATTGGTGTTACGAGGTTTATTCCCGATTTCGGTGACCAGACCAGCAATCCAGAGGAGGGGCGCAAGGAGAAGCTCCTGCCATGGCTGTCGTTTTCCAGCCCCCAGGCTGTGGGCGCTGAGGAGGGGGAAATCCTACTACTGCAGCACCTTGACAGAAAATAAATAGGAGAGGCGCTGAAACACGGACTTTTGGAGAACTTCTGGCATTTAACTTCTCTTTTTCTCAATGCATTTACTTGCTGCTCTCCAAACACAAGCTGTTTTGGAGGAATGGTTGTGCTGCTCCCTGGCATCCTGCAGCAGACCAGGACTGAAAAGCTCAAGCTGGAAGTAGAGACTGCAGCTGCTGGTCCCAGGAGCTGTGACCGCTGAAGTCACCATCTGGGAGACAGTCCTGACTGCCACCAGTTTGCTTATTTTGGACTCCAGCAGAGTGTGTCAAATCAGTCTTCCTGACCCCAAGGACTGGGAGGTGCATTCTCAGGTTTTGGCTGTGGGTCTGGCTGCTGTGATTCCTTCCAGGCAAATACACCTTGAATTCTGCTTCCCAGCTTGTAACACTTCATCCTTGTGATCTTATCTGAGGAATTACATATAAATAAAAAATTGTATCATAAAATACAAAAATATAAACATACACACATAAAATATGTACTATTTACATATATCGATATCTATTACATACTATATAAAATGCACAAACATATTATAGATATCTATATGTGAAGTTTAAAATATATATTACATACCAAAATCTATCTAAAATTCATATAAAAATAAAAACCTATTCTATGTGTTTCTGTTTGTGTGCACACACACGCACTTGTTGCAGTCATGCTTTGAAACCAATCATTTTTTTGGAGAATAAAACTTCCCAGCCACTTCATGAGGAGACTGGGATAACAGATATTACCACAGCTGACAGTTCCAGGTGGGAACTACAGGCAATGCCTAAATGCTGCAAGAATTTTTTTGAATTGTTGGCATCATGCTTACCGTTCATAATGATGTTACGGATGTCAAATGCACGGTTCCTGAGGAAACTGAAATTTCCTGGGGAAGAAATATCTCCCCAGCACCTTCATTTTGAGACCCAAATTGGAACAGAAAATCCAGTTGGTGCAGTGCACCAAGCCAAAAGAGCTCAGGCAGAAGCTGTTGTTGTTGGTCCTGTTCTGAGTGCAGTGTTGCAGGGTAGGAAAATCACCACAGCTGAGGAAATAGTAATGAATGGGTGCAGCAACTGTTGCAGGAGGTGTGCACACAAACTTCTTCAGGCTAATGTGTGATAACAGACTCTGAATTTCCTGGACAAGCTGTCTAACTATACAACTAGTTCAGAAAAAACCTGTCAGCAAGAGAAAGAAGCTATTGAATTGCTCACATTTAGCCTGGCTACACAGAAGCAAGAAGTAGGTTCTGCCTCTGAAAATCATCTTTTTTGAGATGCCAGTCTGGTTAAAAAAATTGAAGTTAGCAATGAAACAGTTGCAGCCATGCACCAATCTGGGTACTTCCCACAGGCAGGTTTAAGTCCCAATTCACAGCCTGCTGTGTTGAGAATCACTGCCAACGAACCAAGCTTTTCCCATAACCACATGCAGCATGTAGACCCTTAATCAGCAGCGGGAATTGCACTCCTCTGTCGCACTTTTGTTCAGCAACTTTTGGGTGTCTGTGCCCATCATGATACAGTCCATAAATGGGGTTTTGTTTTTCACCTTGTTAGTAAAGTTCATCTAAGTTAGGATCTAAATGGAGTTTAGGTGAAGTGAACATGGTCTGCTGAGACTTTTGCCTCTGAAGTCTTGGGAGACGTGACATAAATGAGCACATCCCCTGTGCAGCATGGCAAGTTAGTGGTTGACATTACAACGTGAGATGGAAGAAGTCTCCTGGGTGCAGCGGAGCCCCGAGAGTGCCTGGGCTGTACTGCACACTCTGATGCATTAGGGCTGCATGGGATATTGAGGGCATGATGTGGCACCTCTGCTAAGTCCTGGGCACATGAAAGCTGCTGTATGTGCAATACATGGGTGGCTGCTGATGCCCATAAAGCCATTACAAATCTCTCTCCAGCTGATGCTCTTTGACGGTGGATAGAAGTGTTTCCCTTCCTCCCACTGGGAGAGAGTGTTTCAAGATCCTGACAACAGGAGGCCAGGAATCCTGTCTCCAGGGGACTGTGTAAGGCACACGGTTGATGAGGTGGTCTGTGGCACTGTTGTGTGATGCTGCTATGAGATGTGGGCATAGGAGGACACCTCCTGTGAAGCCAGCCTCCTGACATATCAGCATCATTTTGTCCCGGAAGACAGAGGCTTTTGTTCTGAACGATTAGCCAGATCCTACTCCAGCCTCTGTTTCACAGACTTGGCAATACTGGTGAACAGTCCCTGGGGGGCACAGTGTAGCTTGCTGTATTGAAATCCAAGCCTCTTGCAAGGAATGGAAGAGAAGCCCAGCCACATCCCTACGAACTATTACTTTTAAAGAATTTGGTATTTATGTTTCTTTCTTGCCAGGATCATTTTGGTGCCATTAGAAACATAAGAAAAAATACATCAGTGAAAGAGACACTTGATAGCCCAAGAAATATTCTTTTAATCTTTTGTTACAAAACAGCAGAGAATAAATGGAGCACGTTTGTAAGGTAAATAAAATCAACAGCATCTTTTTTTTTTACCTCTGCCCCCACTTTCCCCTCTCCAGATGCTTTACCTCATTCTCTCCAGATCATATGCCTTCACAGGATATGCACCAGGAAAAGTCTATTGACTCATGCTACCATTTCAAGCACTCCTCAGCAGGAGGTCTAGGCAGACGTGCAGTGCAGGTAAGCTAGCTGTTAGAGACCTAGGGTGCTGCTGACAAATGGAAAATTTCATTCCCTCTTACCCCAAGACAAAAAAACACATTATGGTTTTTGTACTTTATATTATCGATTCCAAGCCTGAGACCGGCAGCTCTTTGTACAAACTGTTAGGGCATGAGAGTGGCTCTTCTGGGTTGGGTGATCTACCTCTGACAGCACCCAGTAGTGGAGTTGTAGGGAAGAGAAAGGAAAGAGGACATGAAGAGCTTGATCCTTCTCCTGAATCCCCCAGCTTTTTCTAGTCCGGGCTTTCCAAACTAGCTATTGAAACAAATAGCTGATTGTAATGGACTTTTCTTCCATGAATTTAACTTCTTTTTTAGTTTGGCATACGCATCATACTGCAGCAATGAGTCTTGCAATTTTAATTTTAGGTTGGATGAGTAGGTATTGCCTACTTTGTTTCATTCTTGTAGCCAGCAAATTTTGTTGGGTGAAACCCCTCTAAAATATTACAAGAAACAGGGAATCATTGGTCCCTACCCACCATCTCTATAACATTCAGGATTTAATGCACCTCTATAACAGTCTCTCTTGGGTATTTCTTTCTGAGGCTGAAGAGTGGAAGAGAGTCCTATCTATTTAATGTCTCCTTATGGGGAAGACATTCCTTACCTTTCATCATTCTTTTTGTCATTTGCTGTCTCATTTAGTTCCATTATATGCTTTTTTTTTTTTTGAAGGGAATGCAAGAGGGAGAAAAGCAGAAATTAATACATTATTAAAGAGGTGGGTACATCATGCAGTTATCCAGAATGCCTCCTCTTGTCTTCCATTGTAACTGAGCTAGAGATTTTGCTACAAAAATGGTCAAAAAGAGGCTAGAGATTACAGTTGTTACACCTGATCTTCCAGTTGCACTAGTTTAACTGGAGCACTTTAACTTGTGCAGCTACAGATTTGTGCTTTACATGTAAACTTACACTCAGGAAAACTTGTATCATGAAAATGCAGGTAACAGGAGATAGCAGGAATGCAGCGCAGGCTTGAGTATTGGCCATGAAATGAAACAAGATGCGTCATTTAAGAATCTTCCAGCTGTTCCCTTCCTTTTTACTGGAAGTCAATGGTTACTTACCAAAGCAACAGTAGTGCAAGGTAAATTCTGAACGGATTACCTCTTGAGATAAATAATATGAATATATTCTGCCCACATGCTTGGGCTGTGAAGAGAAAGTCATCCTGGACCTGCTGGAACATGCTTGGACACCTTATTAGTATCAGAATTCCACTAAGTGCCAAAACGAATGTGGACATGACTTGATCGCTGTGGATGATCTCGGAGTGGGAAATGAATGCCCTTTGATTTATTGATAGTGCTATAGTCCTGTGACCAGACTCTTTATTCATTTACATCATATATAGCTATTTATATTGGAGCAGGACAGAAACACTTCCAATCTGATTTGCCCTGGCAGAAATCACAACACAGAGCTCACAGATATGACACCGAATGGCTCAGCTCAGTCTAAGTAACTGCTAAGAGTATAACGCACATGAGGAAGTTTAGGTAGTAGAAGGAAACAGACATAGCAACGCCTGCTAGTTTGTCCTTCCTTATAGCAGTTGGTGCCACTTGTGTAACTAGCCATGAAGTATAGCCTTTCTGACAGTGAAGGAGGTGGGTGCTTGCTTAAGTTCTCACAAAAATCAGAGGCCAGTGCTGGCCAGTTTACAAAGGGTGGGGTGAGAGGGGAAAGGTTCAGAGTTGCTTTTTCTTTCTGCATCATAGTATGTATATACATACATACATACATATATATATATATAACAGTTTCACCATAAGTGTCTACATCTCACATGTTTCTAACCTGATGCATTGCCACCGGGAAAAAAATCTAATGAGTTGGCACAAGAAACAACTGACAGCAACACCAGCGCTGCAGGAACAAGAGAACTGCTTCCTGCAGACTCACCTTCACTTGTCAATATTAATACAATAAACCCTGCCAGCACACAGGAACATGGCAATCCAACCTACAAAGGACTTGCAGATATCTAGAGATTTCTGATGTTCTGGAACTGAAATAAAAATCCCTCTCTGAGCCATGAGTGCAACCACAATGATTAAAAAACCACCCCTGTGCTGAACACTTCATGACCAGAAACCAATCAGCTCAGGAACAAAGCAGTGAGATTTATTGCAAACACAGTAGTAAGTTTATGTTCTTCCATCGATGTGACAAATTAGTTTTTCTTAATACTGCATCACTGACCCCTCTCCACAGTGTGATATTCATACACAAATTTTAGATCAGTAACCAAAACAGAAGTAGTTTTATTTTTTTCCCCGATACAAATGCCAAATATCACAGCTATAGACATAAGCAAAAAATTGTTCCAAATAAATATGCATGGAAAGATTTTTTGACAGCTTGATAACAAATGTAAACACAGTAATTATTGTATAAATGGTTTAACAAATGGTATTACTGCTAGCAGAATAAGCATCTTCAGGGAAAAGAGGATTGAATACATAATCTGGAAATAGATTAAATATATATATAAAATATACTCAGTTTATTGCATGGATAGATAAATATTAACATATTTGTACACATAACTGGGAACGAGGCACTTATCCAGGTTAGTATAAACAAGGCCACTTGTTAAGTAGAAGGGAAAATGTTAATAAGCCTCCAAAACATCTTCCCGAAATCTAAAACCTTGAAGCCATAATAAAAAAGGCATGCTGTTACACATGTACTTATAGTTCACTGAATTGTAAGAAATCCAGTTTCTTAAGAATGGGACAAATCCGGCAGGCCTTACTGAAAAGACTGGGATTTTTTTCCCAGGCAGACAACTCTGGTATCTGACTCATGAATCTTACTCATGCTTGTCCAGCTTTTCAGTGTTTGCTTTGTGTTTTTCTTTGTTATCACCAGTTTGCACTATTATTTTATATACTGTTAGAAAAACATTAGTGTGATAATCCCCATCAACCTAAACATTTTAGAGAGTTGTAATCAGATGCTATTCAAAGCAGTGATCAAGTTGTTTACCGGGCTAAATATTTGGCTTGTAGAACACATGGTTTCTGATGTGATTTTATAAAAAGAAATAATAATTAAAAAAAGATTTTGCCTGCAAGCAACTTTAATGATATTTCAGTCTGTTAAAATTCAAAAGCAGAAAAATAGCTCTACTGATAAACACCTAATTTCTGTATTTTATATATATTTTTAAAAAGATCGTCTCTGCTTATACAAAACAGGCATTTTATAAATATTAAAATGTTCTATTATTTACATGTGTCCCATTTTACTGAAGAATCATTGACTGCTGTTATCCAAACATGCAGGTTCTAGGAGACAAATTCTGCATTTCTCATTATCATAGTGATTTCACATATAGGCACAAAGGCAAATTTGATCTTAGGTTACATTCACAACTTCGTTGTGAATTTAAACTAAATATAAAAAGTATCTGTGGGTTAAGTCTTTGATCAATCTTGCACACATAATACATGGATCACAAAACCAGGAACTTCATTAAAAGATTAAATTAATGTCAGGTGACTAGGGAAAAGGTCTAATGCACTGAGCATGTCTTGTGGATAACTGTTTCAGGCTAGAACTCAGATTAATTAAAATAAAAGATTACTGCATGATTTTAGTAATGGAGTTTGTCCCTTAGGTTGCTGCAAACATCCTTCAATTAAGCAGTCTGAATCACAATCTTCAGAAAATCTAGAAAAGGTAGGACAGATTCTGACCTGATTCATTTGGTGAAAAACTGATGAAATCTTATTAAATCAGTGAAGTCATAACAATATAAATCCAGAGCAAGAGATATCAGCATGAGTCCCCCTGTGGGCATATTCACACTGTACCATGAATCATAGCACAGATATTCCTAGGCTAGTAGACCTCAACATTTCTGAGTCTTTATGGCTCAGAGGACGATTGTGCAGAATTACTAGGTCAGGTCTATCTGTGTTGACAGAGCACCACAGCCAGGCCAGAAAGCCTTTTGGATGGATTTTTCAGTCCAGAGGCCACATTGTGTGCTTGCAGCCAGGCTGCTTTCAAGTTGGATCCTGCTCAGCTAACTCAGATCTCTGCAGCATGGTGCCCAGAATACCAAATGCCAAGTATATTGCAGCTGAAGATAGTTTGGGGGCTGCCCGCACCCACCACCACAAGATGGTGGAAGGGAACAGGTATTTTAGCAACAGTCTCAACAGTCTGATTCAGATTTTATATAGTTTATATAGTTTAACTCCATTGACTTGAAAGGACTTATTTGTATATAACGCTAGTGTGACAAATGGGACAATCTGTCCTGAAGGTTACATAGCTTTAATAGCCAAGCATTTGGCAGGATATCTTTGGGACAGAACAGGTCCTGTCTGGATAAGAACTGACATGGGACACTGCTGATCCAAACTTCTGTGGAACATCATGCTGTCATGTTACCTAAACCAAGAACACTGAGAGAAAGTTAAAATTGCTCTTGCAAAAGTAGTCACTTGTTAAAAAATGCCCAACAATGAGCCAGCACTTTTGTCAAGATGTGCTATGATTATACAGTAATAAATACTACTTGATTCAATCAAATGTTAATTTTTTCTTCACTTTGTTGCCATTTAATATGGCAACTGACAATCACATGCTGGATTCAGTATCATGATTCCTAGGCTCAGTTCAGGCAGAACCTTGTCCTCTGCATTTTGAATTTACCCTATCATCTTCTCTAGGTACTGAAATACTAATGCTTGCATTTCCCAGCAGTGGATATGCACTAACAAATATAATTTGCCTTACAACACTTCCATGATTCATTATAAACTTAAGAGGACATAAGCATCCAGTTTCTGTGAAAAACAAAATTATTTCTGGATTTGTTGCAATTCTTTGGCTTTGTATAAACATAAATAAGGAAAAAAAATTCTCAGATTAAATAGCTGAATAAGAATTTGCAGAAAAGAGTATGTATTGCATCCTGTGACATGCAACTGTTTATAATGTTATGCTGTCTAATCTAGCTGTCTTTGAAAAAGTTCAGTTACACATAAGTAAAAAGAAAAAAATCACTGGTATAGCTTAAGTGAAGTCAAAAGCTTATAGGAGGGAGGATTCATGCCTCAGGCATTTCATTACCTTTCAGACTAGCTGTAGACATTGAGTTCTTTGTGAGAAACTGTACAAAATTTGACTGAAGAGTGTAAGGATTCCTCCTCTCAAGTATTCCCTGTTTCTGAAGAAACAGATTTCCTCTCTTATTGCAGACAGGATATATAGCACCTTTGGATAGTTTCTTCCACTTGTTTGAAATGTCAGAAAATACAAAAACAAAACAAAAATCTCTCCCTTACAATG
Source organism: Fregata magnificens (assembly GCA_013389945.1). Classification (NCBI taxonomy): domain Eukaryota; kingdom Metazoa; phylum Chordata; class Aves; order Suliformes; family Fregatidae; genus Fregata; species Fregata magnificens. The sequence continues at coordinate 118,717 of WAAD01003926.1, read as the reverse complement.
CAATTCCTTGAATTGCTGCTTAAGATTAGTGCATGATATAGGGAGGTCAGGATTACCTTTCGTGCAAAGTGGGAGATTCGGTATGGATTATTCTATTGTTGATAATGGCACCAAGAGTTCAGGATAAAAGATTTCAAGTACACCTAGAAGCATATGAACTCTTTATTCCTTATGAGTCACCATGATCTGCTGCGAACAAAGTGCAGTTCAAGATTGTTTTTGAGGCACTCTGGAGACTCTAGCTTGAATCCTGCGGTCTTGGAATCAAACCTCTGAGCTGTCGCTGGTGTAATTATATGGTAGCATCATTGGTTCATTGCTGCCCGACTCCTTTGTGGTTTCCTTCTTCTCAGAATTTTGTTTCCCTTTTAGCAGCAAAATGATGATTGCAGTTAAGCAGATGGCAAGGAAAATGGCAGCAGCTCCACCAATGATTGTGACTACGCTGACCCCTGCACTTTGGTTATTCAGTTCCTGGGGGAGAACGCCACTGACTGCAACCTCCCTTTGAGGAACCTGTTTCTTGCCGGTGCGATCTAGTGCTATGTGCTGTATGTTTGTTCCTCGGTTGTTTTCTACTCCAATGTCTTTTGCAAGTTCTGGGTCCTGCTCCGCTCCCCTCTTCTGACGTTTCTGTGTGGATGCTCCTGGGCTCCCACCACTAAAGAGCGAGTGATACTGCTGCTCCACGCTTCTTTTGCCGATTCCGCGGTTAGCATTCTCTTTTGAACGTACAGTGTAGATCGTATGGACGTACCACTCCCTACCCAAAGACACCTAGAAAGATACATTTTTTTGTATTTAAACACACACATACACAATCTGGACAGCACTGTACACAGAGGAAATCAATCACTGTTCTGATTTGATTGCCTGGACAAGTACTTTCAAAATCATGCACAGATAGCCCCCCACTATGTGCCAATGTGCACCAGAGGAGTCAAGTTTTCTGCCAAAATTTTAAGAGGTGGTAGTCTCCATTCCTTTCCATGGCCAGACTCTATGGCTATCAGGTGCAGATGAAGAAGCACAGCGTTGCCATTTTTTTGGTACTGTTAGTACCAATGGCCATACAAAGAACCTCAGCTGTAGACAGGCCGCAGAAGAGGACCTTCCAGGCCCAACCTGCCAGCTGACTAGGCCCTGGCTGCAGCTCTATTTCCATCTTAACATAACAAAACCATTTTTTACTGTGAGAATGGTTGAACATTGGAACAGGGAGGCTGTGGAGTCTCCACCCTTGGAGGTATTAAAAATCCAGCTGGACACGGTCCTGGGCAACCTGCTCTAGGTGACCCTGCTTTGAGCAGGGGGTTGGAACAGACAATCTCCAGAGGTCTCTGACAACCTCATCCATTCTGTGATTGCATGATTCCCTGCAGTCTGCGTGAGATGATGCTATCTTCCTTGAATTTGTCTTGGTTTTTCTGGATACATAATAAATTTGGCCTCCACAAGGTCCAGTAGGATTGTCTGAATACTGTCTTAAAGCTACTGGCTGATAATTTCAGTGGTTGCAGCCAAGTTCTGTTACTGTGAGAAATAACACATTTTCTATTTTATTCTTGTTTTTCCAAGTCTTTCTCAGGATATACTTTTGTTTCTTTATATTCTCATTCTTTCGACAGAATGAGGACCAAAAAATCACTGCATTATTGGAAATGGATTCCTCATATAAAAATTAGATTTCATTTTCATGGGGGCAGATTATAAAAGCCTTTTTATACTGGTAAGTAGGCTGTTCTCTTAAATATACCATTGTTTACAATGGCACCTTTAATACTGCAGTGGCCAGGAGTAGGATTAAAGTCTCCTCAATGTTTTTTCTACTTATTTACACGCTTGAGTTTTGCGTGTAGTTTTGCATGTAGTTTTGCAAATACTGAAGAGACAAATAATGAAGACACATAGACACATATAGATCAAAGGGATGAACGCACACAGCTGAGGGGTTATATTTAATTAAGAAGTAGTTGCACCCTCTAGTTGTCAATTTCTAGGCTTTCCAGTGTTTAGGTGTTTCACAACATGCAAGTTTGCAAGGAAAGAATCACACAGAAAACGCTGAGTATCAACCAGATTTTGATGAAGTTCACTATAAATGCTTATGATTCTTTTATTTTTTGTCTTTGACAAGTGAGATGGGAAGCAATAAAACAATGCTTTGAAACAAGGAACTTATCAAGTTCTTAGAAGAAAAGCATAAGAATAATTTGTATGATTTCTGGTTAGACTGTGGAATTAAGCAAGAGAAAAGCATAGTATCCCCACAGAAATGTTTTAATAAGTGCTCCAAATTTTATATCTAGAAATTTTAAAGCATTTAAAATCCTGTTTGACTGTCACTGGAATCAGAATAAATCTTTCTACTGGCTTCAGTATGACTTGCTATTAACAACACTTCTTGTGCAAGTGATTCCTTCTTGATTTAGTACTCTTGCTAATAAACTATAGAAATCATACCTGAAATAGAGGAGTTGAGTCTACTTTAAATCCATCAGAGCCTGGCTGTTTAACTAATGGAATTGCTTCAGGATCATCTATTGCAAGTTTTGCATTAAAAAGCACATTTCCAAAGCTTGTGGCTTGTGTCTCCGGCTGAGCTTTGTCCTACATGGTCATGGAGGGGAAAAAAAAAAGTTTGTAAAACACAGATTTATTTCTTCTAGTAAAAACAGTTCTAATATTTATACGCAATGTATAAATTGTGTAATTTACACATGCTATTTTATGCAATCCAGTGTAATATCAAGAGAAAAGACTTAAGAAGCAGCTGTGGTTACATCTGACTTGTACTAACTTCTATTTAATCTCTTGCCTGAAGACTTTTTTGTTGAAATACAAGGGGGAAACACTAGAGAACTACCATAGCTACATTTCTAAAATAAAAAAGATACATAAATGTGGTCTGAAATAAAAGTAAGAAGTCTATTTCCCAGTTTAAAGAAGCTACCTTTCATTTCTATTAACAGACATTCATATAAATTAGTTTAGATAATTAGACAATCATCTTACTTAAAGTTAACTCTCTAAAAGGTGGGCACAAGATCTGCAGTCATCTAGGCTTACTCTATAATTAGTTTCAGAAGGGAAATAATCTCAGATATTGTAAGACAGCTTTAGAGGTATTTCTCCCTATTGACTAGAAAGGCAACCTGGATGACTAACTTTACATTACACACTTAATTTTGGATGGATAAAGATGAAACAAATTCCAATCCTTAACTTGCATGTCTCCTAAGACTCCCTCTACGGTCAATGGATATAGACTATGCAGAGAAAAAGCCTATCTTGGGATTCTAACTGAGGTCAAACTCTAAATAATGAAAGTCCCCAGAAAGATTAAGAATAGAATCAGGAGGGAGAAAGGTCAGATACTGCCTTCATCGGTTCATGTTAGCCTGGAGCTCGAGTCAAAAATTTGGTGCTGTCAAGAACATTTTAAAGAACAGTTGGTTTTGGATTAAAAAGACATTAGAAAAAAAAAATATATATATGTGCATCCTCCCAGAATCAGAACACTTACCACAATCTTAAACCTATACAGAAGAGATGGAGAATCAGCAAGGCACCCATATTCAGTGTTTGATGGATTATATTTGGGTACATATCCATCAGCTCCTGTGCATAGGAAAACCTTCTCGATGCTACAGTAGAAGGAATCACCCAAATTCTGCACTGGATCCACCATCACCCGACCATATATGATATCACCTGTAAACAGTGCACACAGTTCATATCCTATTACTCTGGAACATTTAGCACAGTACTGAGGCTAAGTTAATAAGCCTAGTCAAGAAGCTTAGCGCAGTATAATGTGACTATAACCAAAGATGCCTTGCTACCCAGCTTCCTTTGTAGGGGGTTGTCAAAGGCCATGATCAGAGTGCACACTCTTCCATGCACTCTGGGCCACATAATAGCAGTAGGAGGCCATTTGCTGTTGCTATAACCTGAACTGAAATGCACTTTGTTGAAGAGATGTTCTTTTCTATGTCAGTAGAATCCTGTTCAGGCTGCATAAGAGTTTACTTATACTTGGTCAGACTGGCACACTGTGCAAGTGAAACGAACATTACAAAAAGTCACAGAGACATTTTCTGAGACTTGGCTTACTGTGTAACTGCATTTCAGCTGTCTGATAATGTTTAAGATAAGACATGCTTGCCAGGCCTGTACAAATAACCTGGGCCATTGCTACGCAGGCAACAAAAGTATACTGTGTGCAGTGGTCAGATACATATGTCAGAAAGTGGTTAGGAAGGTTGAGAATCTGGAGAAGGATAGGAGAAATCTTGCATTGCTTTTACAACAATTTGGAGCAACTGTAGACTTTGAGGGAGAGAGAGACCAGGTACCTGCTGTTCAAGAGACTGTGCAAATACATCACAAAAGACAGTCATGTATTCAAGGTGCTGGCACTCTAATAAATAGGCAAAAGAGGCACATGAGGAAAGCAGAGGAATGAAGTGACTGCTTAGGTCAACTAACAGATGTATCAGTTGAATCAGTCTTCCCACCCCCAGCCTACTCAGTGGAGGACAGGGGGAAGGGAGAAAGCCTTGATGCTGTGCAAGCACTGTTCAGTAGTAGCCAAAAAATTGGCATGTTATCAACACTGTTTTAGCCACAGACGCAAAGCACAGCACCATAGTGGCTGCTATTAAGAAAGTTAACTCCATCCCAGCCAGACCCAGTACACTCACCCACAACAAAAAGACTGTGTAATATTCACTTATCAACTAGGAATATTGTTAATATCAGCCAATGTTTATAAAGTGCTCAGCTTATGAGAAATGGCACCAGTACTGTAAGCCTCACACATAACAGTTTCAGTGCAGATTGGCCAACAGCTCTGATGTAAACTGCCAGGTAGGAAAGGCAAATGCCAAAGAACTCAAGCAGCAAGCCCAAACCCTTACTCCTAACTTGTTTTGACTGAAACAGGATCCTGATAGTGTGGAACACAAATGTGCATGGTCTGTGCACAATTATACCTTCTGAGAAAGCAACATCACTTTCTTGGCCAAAGCCCATTGAGCCATCAGATAGCCACAGTGTCTTTTTGGAGAGGAGGAACATCTGGGTGTTCAAGCTGAACTCAGCAGCCACTGGGTCACTGACCTAAAACACAACAGCATAAGGCTCTTCAACAAGTATTCTTTAATAACTCTTAAAACAAAGCATGATGTTCTCCCAATGTACATTATTTATCAGCTCCGCACATCTACATGCAATAATACAGGTTAACCAAAAAGATATCTTTGTACTAGGCATATATTGCTATATATTTTACATGCATACAGTCTTTGGGTTATCTGCCTCTGCAATATTTGATAGGATTCTAGGTTAGTTCCTTCCCACCACATGTTTCCGAATCCCAGCCAAGGAGGTGCCCAAGGCAACTTATGCGTGGGGGTAACATGAGGAAAATATTTCCCTCAATAACTTGTCTCCCTCTGACTCAACACAGCCTATTTTCTCCATTCCATTTTCACTCTTACACCCAAGTCCCACCTCTGCTTCTGATCCTCTGCCAATTATTTGAAAGTACACATTGCTGAGGATTTAGTTGCAAGTATCAGTTCTCCTGATGTGCTGCAGGATATCAGATCATGCATGTGAAAATGCACCAAGGCCATTTGAACACTTTTTTATGCTAATATTTATCTTTACATATTTGACACAGTTATCTATGGTTTGTCCTTGATTATATTACAAGAATAAAATAAATCAACACTATCAGCAGCAGGTTCTCGTTGGGCCATATAACATAAGTTAGAAGGCAAACTATACAGGGACGTGGCATAACAAAAGGGAAAGAATATAGTGAACAGAAGAATTGGGGAGAGCCCAAAGTTCAAAAAAGATGTAGTGTACCTGAGGAAACAATGTGGAAGACACACACATTCAAAAAAAAAAAAAAAAAAAAAAAAAAAAAAAAAGAACAAGAGGCCACTAAACTCACTAGTGTTCCAGGCTACCTGCTTCCCTCTCCAGGGGCCACAGAGAGAGCAAAAAGGAGATGAGCAGATACATGTTAAAGAAGGAAATGTTGAACCAAAATCTCCAAAGGGGAGACACCACATACATTGTCTTCTTGATGTTTGCTTCTTAAAATGGTGCCTCACTTGTGAACAGTGAAAACAATTGTGAAGGAAATTAGAACAAAAAGTTTCCAAGAAAACGAAAAGCCTCATATTAAAAACCCCAAGAAGATAATTCAGTACAGCAGCTGGAGCACTAGGCTAAGAATTGGGAGAAACAACTCCTGTCCTGCCCCATCATTTCATCATTAGACTTTACAGTCAAAATAATTTTGGTCCAGTTGTGACACCTGCACTCACCGACTTCATAGAATCATAGAATGGTTTGGGTTGGAGGGCACCTTTAAAGATGACCTAGCCCAACCCCCCTGCCATAGTCATGGACATCTTCCACTAGATCAGGCTGCTAAAAGTCCTATCCAGCCTGGCCTTGAACACTTCCAGGGAGGGGGCATCCACAACTTCTCTGGGCAACTTGTTCCAGTGTCTCACCACTCTCATTGTAAAAAATCTCTTCCTTATATCTAGTCTAAATCTATCCTCTTTCAGTTGCCCCTTGTTCTGTCACTACAGCCCTTGGTAAAAAGTCTCTCTGTCTTATAAGCCCCCTTTATGTATTGGGAAGCTGCAATAAGGTCTCCTTGGCTCATTCTCTTCTCCAGGCTGAACAACGCCAACTCTCTCAGCCTTTCTTCACAGGAGAGGTGTTCCAGCCCTCTGACTATTTTGTGGCCCTCTTCTGGACCCACTCTAACAGGTCCATGTCTTTCTGGCACTGGGGACTTCAGGACTGGATGCAGTGGGCCTGTGCAAGGTATCAGGTGTTTCCTGGCCTAAGGACCAAAGTCACAGTCTGACCTTTCATGCTTACTTCCCTGTCTTTTGTTTCTTATTTCTAAAACAATGGATACCAATGCTTATTCAGTTTTGAAGAATGACTAGAAAATCTTAGAGCTAAAGTGCTAGATACTGCCTACTGAATTTGTGCTACTGTACTGCTGCTAATTGCTGCTTTTTTGGGACCTGCTTTAAGCCCACATAGTCTTTCAATTTATGATCAAAGGGAACAATATCAGAGGCCACAGAATTTCCTGAATTCCATTTACTATGAATATCTCAAGAAAAAGAGCTGGTCTTGGTTTGAAAATTGCTCGTGATGGGGGACTAACTGGCCACAATCCTTGGTGATTATGACACTGTTGCAATTTTGCACCTTATCCCTACTTTGAATTGACGTACCTGAAACTTCCATATACTGTATTATTAAAGCTTTATCTGATATAATGACCCCTACAGTATCCATTTATTTATTCCAAGGCAGTTCTTAGTCTTAGTCATAGTTCTCAGTTCTTAGTCATAGGCTTCTTCCCAGTAAGAATTAGGTTTCTNCTCTTTTGAATTTTCTTTGAATTATCAACATCAGCTTGTTTATACTAGGACCAGACACAAGCTGTGGTTTAGCATTGCTGTGAATTGGTTTAGAATTCCTAGAAGCAGATTAGAAATGCCAGACAAAAGCTGAAGTGATGAACTAGTATAAATTTCCCTCACCCTTTCCATTCAAACTTTTTCAAAATGTTTTGCTGGTTAACTCTGAGAAAGCAGGTTTCATGTCAGATCATGTATCATCTCTCTGCTTCGCCAGGACTTAATGCCATATCAGGAATCATGTGTTCTCCCATAGCTGGCATAATGTCAAATGAAGGCATAAAGACTGCATACATTCCCTTGTGTACTCTGGCTAATTCAACAGAAAAGTGATTGTGTATCCCTGACTGATCTGGATTGGATTTATACTGTAAGATGACTTAACAGCATACATCTATACTATTAATGAACATGAAACCACAGCCACACTGTTCCAGTATTAGTTGTATTGGCTCCAAATAACAGAAATTATATAACTTCCTCCTTACACATCCCAAGGTCATGCTAGCCCTTTTGATAATGCTGTAAACTGGCAGTTTAGGTACTGTTAACTGTCCAACATGACCCCCAGATTTTTTTCAGTCAATGCTTTCTACAGCAGAGTCCATTTCTCCGTATTTTGTTCCCAGCTACAGAGCTTTACAGCTGGGCTTTATGAAAGGTATGCTGTTTGCCTGTTCCCATGTTACCATATAATCTATATTGCTATGCTTTCGTGAGGCTTAAAGCTAAGCATTTTACCACTGTTGGCTACCTACACTTCCTCTATAGTCAGTGAAGGAAGTCCTACCTGAGGACTGAATGAATCTTCCTCTGGAGGTCCCACTTTTAATACCAGAGACCTAGCTCTGATCTTTGTGTCAGATGAAAACCTTCTGATAATAGTTTTATATTTTCCTAATTATCTGATAAAACTATTTCATATGAAAGTCAACAGACAAGTAAAGAATTCCCAAAGTTTAATTCATATCACAGTAACTATCCCCCAAACCAGTGTCAATGATCTTCCTATTGGCTATCAAAGATTGGCCATGCATTGAGGACAAAAACCCATTTGTGGTCCTACATTAGCCTTTCCCATTTGGGTAAAACTAGTTAAACAGCAGGAGAGGCGTATGTGCTGTCCCAGCAATTTAAGAATTTGTTTGTTCATAAGCAAGTAAATTCATTTTCTAGCACTATCATTACAAGACCAACAAAGGCAATTTGGGAATCAAACCAAAAAGAAAACATGACAAAGCTATCATTGGGGTGGTACCTGCTGGAATCGGATATCCAGATCAAATGTGATCGACTCTCTAGGATTGCAGATCACTGGTAGGCTGTACTCCTGATGTGGAGCGGTGGTACAAGCTATCAGCTTCACAGTGTATGTTCCAGAATAGTCTCGAACCTGAAGAGAGAGAGAGCGAGAGAGAGCGAGAGAGAGCTGTTCCACCAACATCCTAACTAACAGGCTGGGGCAACAGAAGACACAGTGAAGGCTGAGGTTTTACCGCAAAATCTGAAAAAAAGCTCCACTGCTGTACTGGCTGGTTGTATGTTGGCTCGCTTCGGATGAGGCTGAGGCTAAATGTCAGGCCCGGGTGATCAGCTGACATAACCATGGAAGTTAGAGATGAAGCTAGAAACATGCCAAGAGACAGATTTGTCACCTTTAGTGTTTCACTGCAAACTCTCAGAGCCTGAAAAACATTCCCAATAATTCATAAACCATAATGCCATAGTTGATGTTAATACGCTTACAGGGCACTGGGTTTTATTAACTGGAAATCAAACAAAATCAATTACAGTCAACACAGCTGGGCCCCCTTGATTCTTGTTCAAGCGTCTGTTAAACAGTTGCTTTTGGGCTACACAACCAGAACTGTACAAAGATTAAATTTAACAGACAGGCAAAACAGTGAGAGTGGAATGGCAAAGATCTATAATCCCTCCTGTTTTAAACTTGGAATGTCAGCCCAGGGAACACAAAATAATTGCTCTTAGCAATGTAACTCTTTTGGCTCTGCCTGATAGGCAAAACCTAACATGCTAGAGGAGAGCTGAGAAAAAGTAGAAGCACTATGAAGGAGTTGTATAGGTTAATAAAACTGAGTTCAATAAAAGAGATTTCTTAAAATGATCTTTTTCCCTTCTCATTATTGTTCAGCAGATTTAATTTAGTTAGATAATCTTTTCCATGGCCGACATTCATGCTCAGACTTATGTCTGTAGACAGTCTTACATCTGTGATTATTCTGAATAAAGGCAGTGGGGTTTAAACAGATTAAATTGCAGGATCAGGTCCTCAGCAATGACTAATTAAATGGCAGTGAGAATGTCTTATNNNNCCCAAGCAGAGGAAAAATCCCTATCTGAAGAGCACAGTACATTAAAAATTCAGGTATTAGTAGCAGAAATAAGAAGAATACATAGTATAAAATTTGGGAGGGGTGTCTGTTTTTATAGTACTGCTAAAGTGTAGATTAAGCTTACCAGGATGGGACATCACAAACAGACCATGAAACCGGGCTTCGGTCTTGAAGTTGACAACCAAGCGCCCCTCTTCACTGATACGCATGCTGGTTGGGTACAGGGAACCTGGCAGCAGAAGCCAATTCACAAGGTTTATTCCACTTGCAGAGGACAAATAAATCACACTCCTATGAAACACCAGCCCCACTCTTTCATTTCCCCTTGTCATGTCAGTTGTTTGGGAGGGGGCCTGCTGGTACCTTTTGGGTTGACTCAAGATTCTTCTCAAACAAGAATTTG
>WAAD01003926.1:64802-95036 GCA_013389945.1 Fregata magnificens | reverse complement strand
GTTATTACATTAATTTCAATTGGACAAGGATTTCACATATAGCCTATTAGTATTTAATGGATATTGAGAGCTTTAAGAAATAAGCTGGCCTTAGGGGAAGTCTACTTCTTCTTAAGAAAACAACACTTTTCAACTAAATTCTAAAACCACTTATTTCTACTAGCATAGATGCATTACAAGGGAAATTTTTCATTTTAAGAACACAGTACAAAATCAAGTTACAGTTTCATACCTGTCCATCTGTCCCAATGGTGCCTCCACAATCTGTCAGGAGCTCGGACATGTCATAATAGCTAACAAACTCCCATAAACAGGCTTCCAGATTCAGATTGCGATAGAAGCGTAAGGTATTGAAGCCTCTAATTATTGGGCTGTATTGATAGGGAATGGTCTCTCCAATCACATCTGGGTTTTTGGTAGCATCAGTTAAGAAACCATGGTGGGTCTTCACTTCTGTGTAATCCAACAAGTTGGAGCATTTATGGTTTCCAACTCTAGTTCCATCAGGGCTAAGTGTCAGCTCAAAGTTGGAGAGCTCTCTTGTAGAAATAACAGGCAGCATGCCTAAAAAACATTAATTTATAGCACTATCACTAAGTTTCAGTGATCAGAGCCAAAGTTTGTTCAAACACTAAGCAAGTTATGCAGTGCTTCTGTATTTTGTACTTATAGAAATTAAAGTACTTTAGAATTCAAAGAAAGTTTATATGCTAAGCATGTATGAGAATGTTATCCACAATAATTATGTCTTTATACTATGAAATGCCAAATAAAATATTTCTAAATCTCCAATATGTTTTTCAATCAGGATTTTGTGTGATTTTTTCAGAAGCACATGGTAATTAAATGGCTTTATACTTTTTTAGTAAACAAATTCTTCTTTGGTATAAATCTCTATGTGCTTCAAAGGAGTTTTACAAAGTGTAGGTCTAGCCCACCTTATGTAAACTATGCAATTAATCTGAAAACACTTAATCTTCACATCAAAGACTATGTATCAATACAGTATCTTATGCACCTTGATGCAAACTGCACTTGTACATTCATCACATTTTTCTCTGGTCCCATATATTAAAATATTACATTATTATTTTGGCTATTTAAAATACCATGACCAATAAAATAGCTCAAATAATAGCTTGTTGTATGAGTTCTCTCAACTCCACAGCTGATTTTATCATACCATCAATATGTGGCATTGTAACTGTCAGTTTGATGAGGTTGGCATAATCAGGATCTTCTGGGCCAGTATAGCGCAACTTGGCAGAGAATGGTTCTGCTCCAACTACTCCTGACATACGAGGTTGACAAAGACCTAATGGAAAAAAGAGAAAGGAACTTTACCTCATGTCCAGAGGAAATAATCTATACTTTCCCTTGCACTATTTTAGATTCACTTTTTTCCACTGTACAAGTTTCCAGAACAAGGAGAAATTTCTTGAATGACAGGTAAACGCTTTGAGCAGCATTCACCAGGCGTTTGAACAGGAATTTATGCAAAAGAGGATTCAAACAGAAATCATAACTCGATCAACTGGACCACATTTTCAAAACTAGGTGATGATACTGCACCTGTACATTTTCAGTTGCATGTGTCAACCACACTTGCGAAGTCAGTGTCAGGTGCCATACTTTCTTACAGAGGTCCTCAGAGGCATAGGCTTTAATTCCTCCCACCCTCTTAAGCACATACATAGCTTTATGGAAGATATCTGATCAGTGTTCAGTTGGTTTTGGCACTGGATTGGGGTGTGGATCTATATATGCCTTCACAGGACTCTGAGCCTCCTTTTCCATTAAGCGACCAAAATCTAGTTAGAATAATTGTGTCAAAGGATCTCTAGAAATATTGTGCTCAAAGTAGAGCCAGCTTCAAAGTTAGATCAAGTTGCTCAGGGTCTTGTTCAGTTGAATTTTGAATTTCTCCAAGGAACGAGAATCTATAACTTATTTTGGGAATCCTTTCCAGGGTGACTTCAACCTGTTCCAGTATTAGTCCTGGTTTGTAGGACCAGAAGATTACATTTGTAATTGTACGATCTGAGATACATGCAACTTCTAGTTGCATAGTTCAATGCAGAAGTGTCTGCATTCTGGTCACAAGGATCATAGCACATTGTCATGTGATAGCCAAAGGATCACAAGGTACTCTAAGAAAGAAACCAGCAGAAGTGGAAAATCAAAACAGTTCCTTTTGCTCATGTTCTTCTCTTTGCCCATTTCTGAGGGATTACAAGAAAAGAGAAGGCAGGGCTCTCCTCTTAGAGAACTTATTGGTTCTGGTGGGCCTCATCTGGCCCAATGGCTCCAAGTTGGAAACTTTTGGCGTGAAACAAAATTTCTCTTCTGCACACAACAGCTTTTTGGGGGTTTTTTTGTTGGTTTGTTTTTTCTCAAATGCAAGTAAGATGTGCTAAAGAGGCTAAAAACAATTTTTTGCACAATCTGACTTACTTTTGAGAATTTGGTCTATGCACTGGAGGTCAAGCATCCTCAAAGTTGAAAATATTCAGGATTTTGGCAGGTTGCTTTCATCATTGCACTTCTTTCAAAATAGCATCTAACAATTCCCCTCATGTTGTACACGATCTTCAGTATTGTTGACTTCCACATCACAAGTTAGCTCAGGTACTGGAAGTAATATATGCATGACAATTCAGTCCTGAGCCTCAGCTAATTAGCCCTGCTAATTTGTCAAGTGTAATCCAAATAATGCATTATAACACTAACATAGTCAGTCTGTTTCACATAGCAAAACTAGCTCATCCAGCAAAAGGCTGTCTGCCTTTAACAAGCACTACATTGCACCTTGTAGAGAATACCCTTAGACAGAGTCCTCTTTATGGTGTAGGATTCCTGATAGTGCAAACAAAGGTGACTTGAGCCTACAGTCAAAATGTGGAATAAACAATTAATTCCATTAATTAAGCTCCTTAAAGCTCTAACTTAGTAGAAAATAAAATGTTTTAACTAAAATATTTAGTTGGAAAGGTCAAGGAAATGAAAATGATATTGGAAATGAACAATAATGTAATTTATCATCTACTGTAAGAACTCACAAAAACCCGAAGAGTTAATGTAGCTAGCAAAGCAGCAGAGATGACACAAAGAATGCAAAATGGCTGCAGAAGGGTAATAAAATACAATGTTTTGTAATTTACCTTGATTGCTGATAATTACTTATTCTCCATATTATACAATAAACAAAAGTATCTGTGATTTCTACAACAAAATAGCATATGCTATCAGACTGTACTCATGCGCATGTCAGTTCTTCACCTCTGCTTCATAACGTTATTCAGTATAAGTTTCATGAAAAGAGTTGGCTGGGCAAAGGAGGTAGACTACAGTAACTCTGCTGGCTGAGAGAATGCAGCAACAGTTCAGTATTGATTAGGTACCAGAGAATCAGAGAGACACAAAGAGAGTATCAGAGAAAGAAGAAGAATTAATATTATGAATACCTCAGCCATGAAAAAATTTTGTCTATGCCCTGTTATTGGACACCAGTTGCTTTAATCCTTAGTCAAGAAAGACACTGATTCTCAGGTGTCCAGTGAGGCCTGAATGCCAAATGAAGCTTTTCTTCTGACTAGGCATTCATAATAGCACTCCCATGTGGGTTCTCCAATGTCTAATAGGAACTGAGACTGTACTGCAACATTACTACAGTTGAATTCAAAAGCCAACAGAAACCAGGTTTCACTAATTCTAATGCACATTATATACTGTTCTCCTGAACATACAAGTTTGCTATGTGGATAACTATTTAAAGATGTGGAGAGCTAGCAAAGATGAAAACCATACAATTCTCTGCTGTGTTAAGAAGAGAGTTTTTGCACCAGCTCAATGAACAACAGAAGAAAAACTGAGACTGTAATGTTAAAATACCTGATCATGTAATCAGATTTTGTTAGGATGGAATTTGGGATCCAAAAGAGTTCTGGGCGTTTTTGCAATAGGTGATGATGTCTTACCTTCTGATGTGCTTATAGTTACAATAGGGCTCATAAGCTCAAGACCCTCATTCCCATCTGAATTCACAGCACGAGCCACACACTGGACACGAGAACCGGCTTGAAAGTAAATGGAGTCGAGTGTAATCATCTTGGAGGAAGTGAAGAAGGTATCAAAGTCAACCTCCTTCATGGGGCTAGTCACACCATCAGGACCAGTGGGTGCACTTACAAGCCACCGGTATTGTGTCAGAGTATTATTGATGTTCTCACTGGCACATATAGAACCAGTCTTCTCAAAGTCTTCATATTTAGGATTACAAGCCTGCAGAACAAGGCAGATGCGTTAACAATTTATTTGCTTCATGGCAAAGGAATTTTAATTTATCAAGAGTCACAAAACTCAACAGCATGGAACTGACAACCTCAATAAATCACTTTATTTTGACAGTGACGCTTTTAGCACTGTTATGGTAGTTTAAAAGGCAGGTCTAATTACGCTTATTGAAACAAAAATATTATTTTAAATTATGATTTATGGGTGAAAACCTAACACAGTTATGAAGGTACAAACTACACTCCCACATGTTACTTTAACTTGAATTTCACCCTTTGATCTAATTCTGCAAATATACTTTGCATTTCAAGATTTCTTTTGTTTTTTTATTTAGGAGAACCATTCAACATATGATCCATTCCTGTGCATAAGGAATGGTGTGAGAAACAAACTAAAGATGCAGATGGACCAAAACCTTCCTCAATGCATATGAATATTCATGCAAACCTTTCAGTTGCAAAATTACAATGAAAGCAGCCTGTAGTACTTCAACAAACAGTACTCATTTTTCAGTCTGTGGCACTCATTGAAAACAACAGCCCATCTGTTATCTCCAGTGATTTTAACTCTGCAAATTAAGGCAAGATAATGGAGGAAATAGTAAGGTCATGCAATCATAGACATAGTGTGAGTATCAAACCGTTCTTAGTGATGAACAAGTGAAACATCTTTCTATGTTTTTTGTTCTCCTGAAAATTGATTCATTATCCAGACAAACTAGATTAGCTCTTAGGACAGTTCTAGCTTGAACTCATGTGTGACTCACAACAATATGGATTGATACTGAGAGCCTAAAATCCATTGAACAAAATTCATAATCTGATTTTGTTCCATCTTTCCACAGAGATACTCACTGTGATACAGATGACAGGATAGCCAGCTATGGGACTGGTTCTGTCTTTGGCTTTAGAAGTATCATCATATATCAATAACGATGCAACTTGAGGGACAGAGGGAAAGGTGACATCTGCCATGCTGTTCATTTCTTCAATGTAAACAATGGCCTTGGCTGTCTGACAATGAAAAGGCAGAAATAGTTCTCTGTGAACATTTAAATAAACAAGGGGATTCAAGCTGGACCTTGATCAGAATATGTCTAGCCTTTGAAACATTGTCCCAAAATAAGTTCTAAAACCTCAGCTGGATGAGCTATTGAGAACGGGTTGAGGCACTGGAAAGTATATTGCAGACTACAAAAGCAAGAGCTAAAATGAATTTTTTCTTTTCAGAATGCTGAAGATACCAGACCCTTTAACCTTGTGTCCCAGCTTTCTTGAATCACTTCAGTATTCTGGTAGAACCCTAATGTGCACTGTATGCTTTAACGCCTGGTGGAAATGGGGTGTTTGTCATCAGCAAAGGCTGTGTCTCTGCTGTCTGGACACCTGGGGTCAACCTATATATGGTGTGATGCTGATGAAGCGGCCAAAGAGTTTGAAGAACATTTTATGCAGAATCAGAGGAGTATACTGTTTAAATTAAAAGTATGTATGATATGATGCTAAATAACAAGAATGTGTGGCTATTTCCTTTCACACAACAAGAATAATATTAACATGGTTTTGATAGCAGAAGTTATATTTCACCTGATTGCTCTTTTTACAGCATAGAGGTTATATTGTATTGCCAGAGAGTGTTTCCAAGAGGACATCAGTTTTTAGGACTGATTCTATGAGGAGAATGTGTCTGGAATGATATCTTGAAGACTTGAGTCTCTCATTGTCTCTATGACCCCATGAACATTATTGCCTTGGCAACAAACTGTTCTGGGTAGGTGCTAATGTGTCAGCTGGGATGATCCTCTTTGTCTTTTAAGATACAAGCCAAGATGGCGTTTATAAACCTTAAAAGAAGAATAAAGCTATGAGCCAGAAAGCATGAAGGTCCATTCACCAGATTTTCTTGTTGAGGACTTTGCATGAGTTTGTTACCTGTATTTCTGCGACCATGTTCTCATCAGGCTTCAGGTGAACAGTGAAGGCTTCTCTCATCTCCCTTACTCCATCAAAGAGAACTTCAATCTCCACAAAGTGCTGTGTTTCACCCTCCTTAAACTCAATTTCTAGAAACATAATGAGACACTTAAAAATAAATCTGTTGTTCATAACAAGCTGTAATTCTAGGCCCAGCCATGAGAGATGGCAGTTAATACTCACTTTTCAAATTACAGATGTTCATATATTTAGTTCAACCTATTTGATGCTAAAAATAATAATAATGAATAGCAGTGGACACACGTGGAAATCACAGAAAATGAGCCATTATCATGATCAAAAGAGATTTACAAAGACCAAGATTTAGTCTAACAGAACTTAATATTTTGAAAATGGTCTGGGACTAATTATTACATATATGTTGGTAACATATGTGAATGAACAAAAGACTGAAGAATTCTAAATAAAAAGTATTGTCAGGTCTTACTCAAACAAAATGCATTTTAATACAATAGTATATACCAAAAATAAGGCACAAAGCTAGAGGTACACAGGAGTACTGTATTTTGAAAAGCATTGTCTCTGAAAAAACTTTGGAGGTCATGGTGGATAAAAAGTCCAAACTTAGCTGACTGTATTGGGTTTACGTGGCAAGGTTTTGGTAGTGGTGGGGCTGCAGGAATGGCTTCTGTGAGAAGATGCCAGAAGCTTTCCCCATGTCTGAAAGCGCCACTGCCAGCCAGCTCCAAGATGGACCCGCCACTGGCCAAGGCCAAGCCCATCAGCGACGGTGGTAGCACCTCTGGGATAACATATTTAAGAAGGGGGAAAAAACCTGCTGTGCAACAGCAGCTGGAAGAGAGGAGTGAGAATATGTGACAGAAACAACTCTGCAGACACCAAGGTCAGTGAAGAAGGAGGGGGAGGAGGTGCTCCAGGAGCCGGAGCAGAGATTCCCCTGCAGCCCCTGGTGAAGACCATGGTGAGGCAGGCTGTCCCCCTGCAGCCCATGGAGGTTAACGGTGGAGCAGATATCCACATGCAGCCTGTGGAGGACCCCACGCTGGAGCAGGTGGATGCACCCGAAGGAAGCTGTGACCCCGTGGGAAGCCCACACTGGAGCAGGCTCCTGCCAGGACCTGTCGATTCATGGAGAGAGAAGCCCACACAGGAGCAGGTTTGCTGGCAGGACTTGTGACCCCGTAGGGGACCCATGCTGGACCAGTTTGTTCCTGAAGGACTGCACCCCGTGGAAAGGACCCATGCTGGAGCAGTTTGTGAAGAACCGCAGCCCGTGGGAAGGACCCACGTTGGAGAAGTTCATGGAGGACTGTCTGCTGTGGGAGGGACCCCATTCTGGAGCAGGGGAAGAGTGTGAAGAGGAAGGAGTGACAGAGACAAGGTGTGATGAACTGACCCCAACCCCCATTCCCTGTCCCCCTGTGCCGCTCAGGGGGAGGAGGTAAAGAATTTGGGAGTGAAGTTGAGCCGGGAAAGAAGGAGGGGTGGGGCGAAGGTGTTTTTAAGATCTGGTTTTATTTCTCATTATCCTACTCTGACTTCTGATTGGTAATAAATTAAGCTAACTTCCCCAAGTCAAGTCTGTTTTGCCCATGATGGTAAATGCTGAGTGATCTCTCCCTGTCCTTATCTCAACCCATGAGGCTTTCATCGTATTTTCTCTCCCCTGTCCAGCTGAGGAGGGGGAGTGATAGAGCGGCTTTGGTGGGCACCTGGCATCCAGCCAAGGTCAACCCACCACACTGACAGAGTTAGAAGAGTACTGTGATTCTTGGATGTATTAACTACTAAAGGAATAAGTACAGAAACTATTTAACATTTGTTTATGGAATGGGTGAGAGTGATACTAAAATAGTAGGTGCATTTCTACTATCTTTATTTTTTTAAAGGATGTCAAATTAAGTGAAAATGGCACAGAAACGACCAACAGAAACTGAGGACCAGAAGAAAAAAAAAGACTTGCAGAAAGTGATGTTCTGATTAGTATATTGAAACACCATCATAAACAAAAAATACCAGGTGCTAAAGAGCTCTGCACTCTAAAGGGACAGGCACAATAAGCAGTAGTGGATGAGAGCTGAAGTATATACAGGAAATACGGCACAGATAAGTGATAGGGACTGATCAGTGAAACAAAACACTAAGAAACACTTGTCCTCTCCAGTGCCTTCAAACCAAGACTGGATGCCTTTTCTGAAGGATATACTTTCTCTAACCAAAAGTTATTGAGTTCAATACAGAGTAACTGGGGAAAACTGGGAGAATCTTGCAATCCACGGTGAGTCTGATTAAGTGATGTAATGAGCCTTCCAGCCTTAAGTGTTATTAAGCCATGAAAACACGCTTTGCAGTAATAAACATGCTGTGTGAGAGCTAAAAATTTTACTGAATTTCAGTTTGTCACGCTTCCTTCGGATAACCCAGTTAAGGATGTGGGGTTTGAACCCCACAGCTGAATAGGCAGGCTCCCTAAACCCACAGATGTTCTGAAACCTGTGGGGAAATCCTGCAGATCACTGACCTTTCTCAAAAGCTTCTGGGCAGAGGCCCAGAGCCTCTTGTTCTGCAGCAGCATGTTTCCCTTGAAAACTCTGCTCCCATGTGCTGTCAGTGCACAGCAGGGAGAGTGTAAGCCAGGCAAAGTGTATAGGAAATGCGTATAGGATAAGTATTAGCCGACGCTAAAAATTCCTGTGGTTTTCAGGAGGAAAGAGCAAAACTCTAAAATGCAGGAGGCAAAGTGACTGGAATTAGCAAGCTCTGGGTTGATAATTTTATTATTGCTAACAGTTTTTCTCTTGAAGTATCACTAGTAGGAAATGCTTCTTCTTCTATGGAATCTGGAGAAAGCTCAATGTTGTTGCTGGATGTTCAAAAATAAGTCCTATCTTTCAGCTGGACTGGACACCAAAATAGTTTATCCAAAACTGTGAAAACTCCAGCAATGAATGATTAATCTTAAAACACAGATTAGTATCATATACTACCATAAACTTTATAAGAAAAAAATTCATAGTGCTATAAACTCTATTAGTCATTCACTAAACCATGTGGGTGGGCTATTAATGGAAAGAAGTTTATCAGCTAAGAAATTTCTCATTCCATTGCACAACTTCCCTCCTCATTCATTACTAGTGAGGAGCAGCAGGCAGTGAATTGCAGAGATATAGAAACAAACCTTAATTATGAAAGTAGAAATATAAACAGAAATAGACATTAATTCCTACATAAAGCAAAAGCCATTAGCTTAATGAATTGCTTGAGAAACAACTACACAATCACATCCTATGAGTAGATGCTTTGCAAATGTTACTAAGGTGGCACTCACACATTTCTTCCACAGTTACTTGAGGTACAGATGTTTTCAAAGAAGTCACAATTCTTTTGAAAAGATCTTCACTGATATCTAGTATTCCAAGAGCAATTTGGCTGTTGCATACCACATGGGATCATGTCCATACTGAATTTGAATAGCAAAACTTATTAATGGATGTGGTTGCAAAGTATTCTATTCAAAAAGTTATTTCACTTTTCAAACTTTATGTTACAGTCATGAATAGAAACAAATAGTAGGATGTGATAATCATCTGAATGATCCTACCTTCTGATATAGGGTGATAGTCTTCTCCAGAAGCAGCAGATCCATCCTTTGTATGAACTCTCACGACGGAAACCTTGGAAGTGTCTCCCAGACGAAGCACTGGGATTTTTACAACTGCTACTTGCCTTGTGTCCTTTGGTTCACTCACACTAAATTTGGTCTCACCAAACTTAATAACAGCCTCTGTAATTAGAAGAAAAATGGTTTTAGAGCACACAGATGGGCTTCCAAAAGCTAATAACAACAAAATAATTTCTTACTGTCTGCATCATCCCGAATCTTTATCAGCGTCTCATTTTGTTCACCAATAGAGGCACCAAAGGAAGAATCACTTCTTGGAGTGCCAAGAACCAGACGTAGTTCTTCCTCTTCTTCATGGAAAGTATCATCCATAAGCACCAGTGTGCAAGGTTTCTCAGTTTCACCTGAAATCATTCTGAAGGTAATATCATGCAGAACTTAGGTGTTCTTTGCTCTATTACAGCACTTCCCTCCAAGCTCAAGGAAACACAGGCTGCTTCTGCTGGCCAAGCCATCCACCTTGACACCATATAAGTTAATGAGTAATGACAATAGCAAAAGCAGAATTAGTAATCATTACCTTTCTATGGAAACTCATTAAAGTGGAGTCCCCCACTGTGTGACTTCTCTAAGACAAGTTTCTATTTGGTATATCCACTTCACACGTATTGTTCCTTTTGTTTTATCTTAGAATAAAATACTCCTTCTCAATGACCTCTCCCACAGTGTACATTTAAAAAATAAATACTTGCACAAGGAAGGAGCGTAATAGAAACTTTCACTAATATTAATGGTAATTTTGTCCTGGAGTTTTTTATTTCAACTCTCTTTTGATTGGACACTCTCCAACTGTGTGGACCTTCACTTATATTATTCCATTTGATTTTAATGTCTTTTAAACTCCCACAGATTCCAAGTGACAATGAATATTGCCTTAAAAATGCTTCTGAGTTGCAAAATGCTCAATTTGAGCACTCACAAATCAATGTGTCTAGACTTCCTAGATGTTCAGAGACTCTGGGAAAAAGACCTTGTCTTAAGCCTTCTACAAGAGCAGCAAGAGTTATGAGTGGTGTGCAGAGTGTCTAGCTCCCACTGTCACACTTAGTGGGCTCATCATGACGAGAATGACTCCTACGTCGCTGACAAAAGGAACAGCACAGGATATGAGAGAGATGAGGTCAATTTACAGTATTTTTTCATCATTATACATGCAAATATGATCAAGGCTCTTCAAGATGAAGAACCAGACCTGGATGCTGACTGTGTTTGTTTTCTGAGGTCGTTTTTTCCCCCTATAGAAAATAAATTATCCATCAGGAGGAGAAAAAAAAATTCAAAATATTCATCCCCCTCATTGTTACACAGGAAATGTGAAAACTGTACTGAAACTGCTGCATATTAAACACACCTAAGAAGCTTATGGAAACAAGATATGATCCCAGCACACCTCTTTGCTACTTGTCTTCACAGAGAAATGGTAGGGTGACACTCAAAAAAAGAGGAAAGTCACTTCCTAAGGGGCCCAGATCCATTAATCCTAACCAGTTGGACTCTTTTTCCTGGTTGCACAGAAGCAATGGCAAAGGTATAGAGTACATGACAGCACTAAAAGCTGAGGCTGGCTCTAAATAAAGATAGACTGAACAACTCACTTTACAGGAGAACTATGATACACGTGTACAGAAATATGAAGGTCGTCGTTTCTGTGATAAGGGCATACCAAGGATTTCATGCTGATGTCAGAACTTGTTTAGGGCTTGTAAAAAATATTATCTCTGTGTAAACTTAAAAGACTAAAAGACTAAACTGTTTTCTGCACAAATAGAAGGAATCAGGGAATATTCTTTCAAAGTAGTAACATCTGATGTATTTGTATTTCATCTCTGATGTGAGATATTAAGTATCTGATATTGGTGAACTGCCTTAGGAAAGCCTCAGTGGGAAAAAAAAATTCAAACAGAAATTAGAGAGCTATATCCCTGTTGAAAGATCTAGTACTCATTTCAGTGCAAGTCAAATGTATTTACCAGAAATCTGCTAAACAAAGAGCAGAGCTTCTGAGGTTTCCTTTCTGACAGCAGGTCTGTGCTTCTGTTATTGTGAGTGAAGTTGAGCCTGGGAAGCTGAACCTGCTTTTGCTATCAGAAAGATCCCTGTACTCAGGCTGAACCTATATGAAGATATGTCCCTTTGGTTCCTATTGATTATCCCTCTAGGTCAAAAGTGAAGCAAAAAGACAATATAATTTCTGTGCACTCTGCCCATTGTGTATGGAAAAAAGCTTGGTTTTCCAAAAGTGGTCTTTTTGGCACTACTTTATGAGAAGACACAATTAAAACAAAACAAACAAACAAGTAAAGCAAAGCAAAGCAAAACAAAACAAAACATGGTAGACTAAAGGCTTCTAAAATAAGATCAAGAGCTTACCAGGAAGGAATGTGATGATGGAACTGTCAGTATTAGGACGTTCTTCAAAGTCCATCATTACCTGAGCTGAACCTTGCCTTGTATAGCATCTCACAGTGGATGTGTATCGGATATCCCCACTCCTATATATCATGGCAGAAATCTGTCCATCATTTTCATTGCCCACATATACAGATTCTTTAAACTGCATCTTAGGCACTGGGCAGAAAAACATAAAAAGCATGTGTAAAGTGTAATTGCAAAAGTTATCATATCTTCCCTCTGCTATTTCAAATTTAGTTATGTTACATTGTACCAGATTTATAACATAAGCAACCAGACAGCAAATGACTTAAGACATCATCTGCAGCTGAAATGCGTAGATTCACTGGCTTCGGTGTGACTCAAAAGGACAAGTGCTATTTGTGTATTGCAGTCATCCATCTCCTGCATGAATGTGAAAAGGTAAAAAAAATTATTACTCACAGTCAGACACTGAGTCATTAATGAAGATGGTGGCCTTGCTGGGTTCTCCAAGGGCAGCATGCATGGGCATCCTTAGCACAAGCTCAAACTTCTCAGTTCCTTCTAACACTGGCTGTCCAAGGTCATCCAGAATTACCACACGAAACGTCTGCATATTGACTCCGGGGGAAAAATCCAAATTACGACTGATGCCTACATAATCTACTCCAGCTACCAATGGAAAAGAGATAAACAATATCAAATTAATAAATAGCATTACATGTAATGAAAAATAAAACTATCACTAGGCAGTTAATTATAGGTAAATCTATTTTTTCTTTAAATATAATTCTAAAATTTGCCACATTCTGGCAGTCATGTAAAGCAAAAATATCTTTTGACCATCTAAGTTGGACTATACAATAAAACAAGTCAATATTAAGCTACTTTTTGTTTAGTGATTCAAGTCACAAAATGGGGCTGATTCTGTTCTGTTGTAAACTAACAGATATTCCACTAAAACTAATAAAGTTTGTTTTAAGGGAGAAATGAAAGTAAACAAAAAGCTTTGAGAGAGATTCTGGATATGACGCAAAGTCTTTTGGAAAGAAATTTTATATTATTCTGTAACAAAGATGGAAGTTTTGAGACTAATGTAAAAAGGGAAGGAGAAAAGGCCAGTGAGCTGACTGTAAGGAAGAACTGCTGTTCAGAGGAGTTGTGTAAAACAGAATGAGTGGAAACCAAAAGAATCAAATTCTGCTCAGACCATGTCAGCTGAGGTCTGGCACCTTAATGTTAAAGACAGACCTATCTGGGTTCGGTTTGCTTTTCTGTTTTGTTTTTTTTTTTTTAAGCAAAGCAAGCCAATCCATAACAAGCCAATGAGAAGAAAACAAACAAAACTGACTAAAACATGACACTCTGTCTTGGAACCAAAGCATTAAAGGTATCTAGGACTTTGGTGAAGGATTGAGTTTTAACATTCATTTTTTGGGAGAGTAAGCAGCAGAGCTGTTGAAACAAAGCTTTGGGGGAAACAGTTTCATGGAAATTGAAATAAGTTTAATTTGACAAAATTTGGCAAGATTAAAGGCCATCATCAGATGGACACTTGCCTGGAGTCCCTGCCACTCTACCCCATAGCTAAGCCTCTAAGGCAGGAGGCCAGACTGGCAGCTCAGCGCAACAGATCCATTGCTGCACTGTGTAAGACCAAGAACCAGGTTCATGGCTTTACAGGCAGCCAGCCATGTCAGAGCTTTCAGGCTGTGACCAACAGACTACAGAGTCCAAGAGCTGTGCCATTCCTAGTTTTGAATCCTAGAGGTCCTGGCACAATGAATTAAGATTCCTACTGTAAGGAACTATTTTTTTTTCCCCAAAAAAATAAAACAATTTAAATATTCAGGATGAGATAAAGACATCAGATCATATAAAGCAAGTTCAGAAATGAAGTAATCATATATTTTTTTCAAACTTCATAATTTTCATTTTCATCAGAAATATTATGTTTATCATGTATGTTATGTATGATACATATATATGATGTTTAGATATTCCTGAAATAACAGTAAAGTTTTACACAATTTTGCCTCACTGAAAATTAGTTGAGAAGATAAACTCTACCGTCCAGTTACACTCAGGATAAGCATCTAAGGAAGATCATTTTTATGCTGTCTCCATATGAATGTCTTAGTTTTAAACATTGTTGTTTGTGAAAAAAAAAAATAGAGTACACTAACACTTGATTCTGCAGACAAAGGTTCTGTTGAAGCATCCCTGAACAACACAGCTGTAGCAATCCTCCTGCTGAACAGGATACTAGATAATAATTTCTCATTGCCTAGTAAAAATGAGAGGAGCAAACTCTGCACGCTGCCAGTGATTATAACTCTGTGCCCAGAGTATGCTGTTGAGACAGTAATCAACTAACTTTGTGGGATAGTGTTTTATATGAGGATTTGAAGGCATTTCTCTTAGTGCTGTACTTCACAGTTGCTCCTACCCCTGTTTGAGAGAAATTCTGTAACTACTTAATTTGTTCTAAGAAGAAAGATCTGCTAAGATATAAATTTCATCTTATGTAGTTGAATCTATATCAAGACCAAATGTACTAGCATTTGTTGTCCAGATTTGTTATGAAACTAGAGCAAAACAATAACTTACCCTCTGCAGTTATTGGTTCAGATTTGCGAGACCTCACTGTAACAGAGGCAGCTTTAGACAGATCAGTTCCAGTCCTCCAGACACGTACCTCAACATAGCCAGCACTCTCATCAACATAGTATGCATCATTTCCAAAGTAGAATGCTGGTTCTGGTGAAAGAGGAATAATGTCCATAAATGTTTCTTTACCTTACGTTGAAGATAACGAGAGCATAAAATTCACATGAGACAATGGAAACCACTTTGCTCTTCTCAGTAAGTGAAATAAAGCTTTTTTTTTTAAGGTTTAGAAATTTTTTAGGTATTTTTGGCTTCTTTTCAAGTATTGGTTTGCCCATTTTGGGACAGCAATTGTTATATCAGCGCTGTGCTCTTTTTCTTGCCTCCTACATTTTCAACTTTGTGTGTCAGCAGGTATGAATCTGTGCAAAACCAAATGTATTAGCTCATTAACCTTATTTGAGATGAGTCCTCTGCACAAGCCAGAAAATTCCTTGCATTTTTCACTTTGGTGCAAACAGACAAAGGTGAATATAGATAACGAAACCTTAACTTGAATGTTCTCACAGATTCCTGCTGCTAAAACCAGACTGGAACATGATATATAACTGGAGCTGCTTTTGGAAATGTTTTCCAGCTAACCAAAGGGGCAAATACTTAATTTTAGTTCCTCCGCATCTAGCATTTAAAACAAAATCAATCTTATTTCATGTCAACTGGAATGTGAATAGTCTTTTATCATAATATTTAAGTTCCACAGTTTACAAGAAAGAAGAGCAAAAAGCAAAGGAGGTTAAGCGTTATCCCACTTAACAGACATATTGTTTATCCTCATTTTTTCCTCTCTTTTTCAGTTTTTCTACCCACAGCAATTTCACAAAGTAAACAGGCTTAAAAACATAGCCCAGCTTCATCCTGGATGTACATCAGCTCCCCATTTCTATCCTTTCCATTCCTGTTTCAAACACATAAGAGTAAGCAAACACAGCCAGTGCCTCAGTTTTCCCATTGCGCAGCAGAAATCATACCCACCTTCCCCAACAGTTAGGATGTAATTTGAAGACCTACACAAGTTCTCTTTGTATTTCATCACAATTTTCTTATGTTGCCTAGTGAGAATTTATTGTAATCATAAGGTTACAATATCACAAATGTGCTAGAAAATACCATACAGCATATGGCCAACTCGAATTAAGTTGACAAAGATCATAGCAATTAATCAGTGCTTTATCAGTGGCACTATGAATACTTTCATTTATCAAGCATAGAAAAAAAGAAAAAATTCAAAGGAAATGACTGGAAAAGTTTATGGTGCTACAGAGCTATGCCTAGCATACAGAAAAGGTAAAACTTACCCAAATGAGGAGACATCAATCCTTTTTAAAGGTAAGTGGAAGTTGGGCCCATCATTTCCATGATTCAGTCAAATTTTCTTAAGATTATGTGTATGTTGCAAGACCTATGACTTCTGTTACAATGGAGAAAATGTTTTGGAATTGAAGAACCTGCTTCGGACTACAACTGAGCTCAATAAACCCAAATATTGTGAAGACATTGTATTTTGAAGGTTTTGGAGAGGCTTGTAGGATAAGGCTTTGTTGGACTCTTCTCCCAAGTAACTAGCGATAGGACGAGAGGAAATGGTCTCAAGTTGCGTCAGGGGAGGTTTAGATTGGATATCAGGAAAAATTTCTTTACCGAAAGAGTGATTAAACATTGGAACAGGCTGCCCAGAGAGGTGGTGGAGTCGTCATCCCTGGAGGCGTTCAAAAAAGGTGTAGACGTGGCACTCCAGGGCCTGGTTTAGGAGGCATGGTGGTGTTGGGTTGACGGTTGGACTTGATGATCTTGGAGGTCTTTTCCAACCTTAATGATTCTATGATTCTATGAATCTATAACCAGACAGACAAAATACCTATGCTTTTCTGAAGTACTTGAGGACAATCTGACTGACTACACAGTGTGTGGCAACAATCTCCTCAGTGGTAGATTACTTATTTATTTTTATAGAAAATTGAACAATGTAAAATAGGAATTTAATTAAAACTATCCAGAAGTAATGTAGTTACTCAGTTATTACTAAGCCAAAACTTCATCTGAGAAGGCAGCAGTTAATAAGTATTTTGGAATTGCATTCAGGAGTTAAATTGGAATTTTTGGAGAAAAGAATTTTCTCTTCTGCTTTCAAGATTTTTCCTGTATGTCACAACTGACAAAATAAATTATTAAAAAACAAGCAAACAAACAAAACCCCTTAACATTCCACATCAGTGAAACAAATGCAGCTGCCTCTCTACTTATCTGCTAAAACTAAAATCATGGATTGTAACAAATTGATGGAACTGAATGTATTTACTGAAAAATAGTGCACATTCATAGACCTGCTTGAGCATTATCTAGGTCCTCAATCTTTGCAGGATGAAAGACAAACTTGGTAAATATCTAACTTTGGTAGACGAAAGGCTTTCAGTTCCAATTTAATTTTTTTTATTCAACATTATGTGTATTTAAATGTGTGTGTGTTTGTGTGCACAGACACACATCAACCTTACATTATTTGCCTACAAGGACTGTGTTGTCAGTAGTTGCATTTATATTTGGGAGTGCAAAGCTCTTATCTGAAACATTTTTAACAGGGGAATAGGATACACTCTCTGGATCTTTTGGTATAAGTACTACTAACTTTGATGAGAGTTCTGCTTACAGGGGTACTGCAGAACTGGATATTAGATCTGCAAAGGAATGTGTCATTTCAGACATACAATGATCTTCCAAAATTCTCAAGATGGACAAAGACTCATCCAGCCTACTAAGACCAAATGGTTATGAATGTGTCAACAGTTAGATAAAGGCAGTTAAAAATATTATCAAATCTAATACATGTAATTTCTTAAAAGAGTATTCGTAAAGTCTAGCACACTTTCCCAAGTCTAATCTTATTCTTATAATCCTGTTACCTCTATATTGATGTCCCAGTAGTTCTGGAATTAGATCTGGACTTGGCTGCACCTCATTTTAAGCACTTAAGTGAGATTTACTCACATTCACAGCCTGCTTGCTCTCAGTGTGTAAGGAAAAAGGCCATTCCAGGAGGTTTCCCAGCATAATGAGCACACAGAAGGAGAGGTGGAATGGCTCACTCACTGCAGTGAGAAAAATCTGAGGAAATCTGGAAGCATTCCCTTCTACTCACTGACTACACAGGGAACTTAGATGATCTGCCTTAAACTAGACAGAAGATATAAAAGAAAATGTTGTTCATTTCTTGTGGTGTTATCCTAATGCTTGCTTTACTGCTGCTGAAGAAGAATCCTCACGGACTGTTTGTTCCTGTAGTCACAGGCAAACATAAAAATGCCTAAAGCCCCAGTTAGCTTGCCTTGTATTCCAGAGTGAGTTTTTCACACTTTTTGAGGCATGTATCTTCAATGAAAGACACATTCTGCATGGTTACCCATCCTAGGAAACAAATCCTTACAAATGTTTTGTAAGTTCATTTCCTGTAAGCTGTGTTAGTAGCTCCCCAGGGGAAGCAGCAAAGCCAAGCTACTAACAGGGAAAGCATTGTCTTTCTCAGGTCATGGCTGGAAAACACTCTGCTCAATGACTGTGGGCTCACTTACAGCAGATCTTTAATCCAGTAATCACTCTGAAGAGAGACCACTGCAAATTTAATGGTGCCTCTTACAGAAATAAGAGGAAGTTTTTTTAGAGTTTTTTTGTTCAGACCCACAGATTTCACTGGCATGAAGTTACAATAATCAGAGGAGAAAGGTTAGGAGCTTTAGTCCCAGGTTCTTGGCACAGAAATGAAATCTTTGTCTTGCCTTTGTACTTATACAGTCAGGAGCGTATATCAACTACAGCACTAGTCAGTCATCAAGCAGGAAAACAAACACACTTCTCATGTTGTTAGAAATAGGTCTATCTTTGAACGTATATCAGAAAATCAATGTGATAGCATGAAAATACTTATTTCCAAGGAGGCTTTTGTTTTTAAAATGATATCCTTACAATCTGCTTTAGAGGGACATGGCAAAAGAGCAGGTCGGTTGTAAGATATGCAAGGTGCCACGATCAATTTGGGCTGCCAGCGCAAATAATACATAAGGCAGGATAGTTAGGACAAACACAAAAGAACAGACTCTTTAGTGCTGACACCTGGATATGCCTTAATACTAAAATGACTTTCAGTGATACATGCTTCCAGTGAGAGATACATATGTATATGTATGATATGTATAATATGTATGTATTCTCAGGAGGAGAGAAATAATAGAAGAAAACAGACCTGCCACTCTGACATATTTAGATATTGGAACTAGGAGAAGCAGTCATTACACCTGAACTCATGGTTGATCTTTTCTAGGGGTGCTAAACCATTCATTACTAAAAGCTTTTGTCTGCCTTCTTTCTATGCACAGTACAAATACAGCTATGATGTGAACATTATGATTTGCCAGAGCTAGCAGAAATCTGTTGTGGTAATGCAGAAGGTGCAAACCAGTGCTTTGTAAGCCTACTAGCCTGTTCTGGTACAGTCTAGACATGCTAGTGCAATGCTGAGTCCAAAGTAATGAGCCCTGATGGTTGACACAGCTAATTAGCTTGGACATAACAACAGACAAACATGGCCAGATTTCCTCTGGACCTGATCTGGCTCATACCCAGACAACGTATACGTCCCTACACAGTGCTTACTTGCATTTCAGTATCACAGCTGGCATTAAATGACTGAGCTGCTGAGTCTATAACACAAGAGACACCACCCTTCCGAATGTGAAGTGGGTGAGTTGTAGATTGATCAGTTAAGAACAAGAGTTCCATTAAATTTGAGAAGGAATGGGCATTTACTGTTTAATAGCAGTAAAGGTCAACTTCTGTAATGTCTCTCATATATGCATGTTAATGGGAGCAAACGAACAGCTCAGAAAAACTGTCCATTACAAAAAGTTTATATTATGATATTATGAAAGAGGACTTTAACATCTGAAACTAGGTAGCACCATTCTACAGCTATTTACACATACTTGAAGCTATGCAAGCAACTGAGCTTGCATTTAGCACAATGAATTTAATTTGCCAAGTAATTTATTTTTGCTGAATGCTGTAGAAGCAGGGGTCAAGATTACAGTCAGAGCTCAGTTCTGGAGCAGGTACCTATTGTGCAAATGCCAATAGCTTTTTATTTGATGTGGTCAAAACAGATTACTTTTCAAATTCATATGTTGTAATCTTAACAGCTTTCATCTTCTTAGCACTGTTGTCATAACTTTTGCAATCAAAAAGTAAATGCACCTCAGAATCAAAAATACTAGTTGCAGCCAAATTGCCACACACATTATCTCAGTAAATAATGTCTGCATTTTCATTTGTCTCAACAGCCCATTTCTGTCTAGCAACTTACAATGATTTTTTTAAAGGATACTGCAAACATTATAACAGGTAAAAGGACAGACTCAAATTAATGCAACCTTTACCAAACCCAGTTCTATTTTGTAAGAAAAACACACTTTTTTTTTTTTAATATACAGAGGCAATGCCAAACATGGACTGGACTGGTTCATCACTGAATTACTCTCATTTTATGCAATTTAACCTTGTAATTTCAGTAGAGTAACACAGTGTGAATCGAAATCAATAACTCCTACGAACAACATTATATATGATTCACTTTTAATTAATTTATGACACTTACTAATTCAGTGTAGACCTTTACATTTTAACTCACCCTTTATGTTAAAGTGCATCCATGCTTCAGTTTCTCTACACACAGTACCATCACAAAGCAGCACCTGCCTAGCAGGCCTGGAATCCACATCTAACCTCTCTGCTACAAGAATTAGTAAAACTCAAATGTGACCAAAGTAGCACAGTAAAGGAACTAGACTACAGCCCTAGCTGCAAGACTGAGGATGGCAGCAAGATCGCTACAGTGATACCCCATCTCTGGTCACCTACTCTTTCCTTCTTGTCAGTCCCATCCTTGCTGCAAGGACAGCCTGCAGCGTACTTTGCAGCCTGAAGAACCGAGCTAATTCTCATTTTGCAGAATGTCCGGTTGCAATTCATAATGGTTCAGTATTAACTATATGAGCTACAGAGTATGCCTGAACCACGGCGAGTAAAGACATCTGAGTGCATGAAGCCATGCTGTAGCTCAACTCATTCAAGATGTGTGCCTTTAAACTGAAGATGAATTTTTCAACAATTAGTTAACTATTACGTACAAGATGGTAATGTACAGTCTTAAGTTGTCTCCCAGCTATAACTGGCATTTCAGGAGAAAGGCTAATATGTGAGGTTAACTACTGTAAGTGACATTCTCTTGGAAGCAATTCATTTACCTTTGTTGGTTTGCTGAGAAACGTTATCTTTCCAAAATAACAAATTCATATATATGTGAACTAACATATGCATGAAAATATTTATTAGTAGAAGCAGTATTGTTATGATCCTTGCATGCACTCTCAGGATGTAACCTACAGACGTTGATATCACAGAACTATCACAGGTGTCAGAGGAGATTTTCCTTTGTTCAGAGTCTGAGGACAGGGCCAAAAGATTTTTCCTGGTACAAGTACATCAAGCTCCAATCACTTGGCCAAACTATTCCATAATCCAGATAATTGCTTCATTTACCAATGTAAATAAAAATATAAAGACTAACAGCCAAAGAAGCAAACAGTCTGGAATTTGGGGACACACCCAAACATGATGGTATTGCCTGCAGCAACAATCTGACTTTCACATACCTTTTTCCTACTGGCTAGACCCCCTACAAAGCATGAAACCAACTCAGAATCTTCTACATGTTCTATTTTTAAAAAGAATGAGATTATTTTTATGTAAGAGGCCCAGGAAATGGCATCAGTAACAAATTCTCAACGAACTGATGAAACAGAGGCAGGCAGATAAATGGGAAGGCTTGGCAGTAGTATTTAAATATACCACACACAAGGTACCTCACAAGGAGGCCAAGCGTGAAGGAGCTCACAGTCAGTGATGCATACCTGAGATAACAAATGAGGACTCCTACAAACTGAAATGGTAGGAGAAGCTGAGCAGCATTTTAGACATCAGGCTACATAAAGATATAGCATGTAGCCATTTCTAAGTATGTTTTTCACATTTTAATTGAGTAATTAGTTTACTACTGGGCCTTGCAGAAAAAGCACTCTGTAGAAAGGGTCTGAGTGTAATAACTGTATTTGCAAAAACAGAGGTTTTCTGAGAAGAATATTTTCAATTTTTCTCTTCTAAAGTGTGTTCCTCAGACCTACACTCATATCAAGAAACATAACCACAAAATCACAACAGCTCATTCTATGAACGTTTTCTTTATAATACTTTGTAACATCATCCACTTAAATCACGACCCTGATCTCTAAGATTTTAAAGCCCAAAGTCATAGTGATGACAATTATGTTTCCTCCCCAGCTGAGATTTCCACTGGTTGGCAAGTAGTACTAGTAAGGCTTTTGAATGACAAACAAACATTTTTCTGTTTGGTAATGAGACCTGATAGGAAGATGGCGAGGAAACTGTGGAGACCCAATAGCAAAGACAGAATTCCTGGACCTTCATAAAAGTAAATGCATGCTGAAAATGGGTGAGCTCCTTTTGCAATGAAGGCCATTAGACTTTGAGAAAAAGGATATAACAATATTCTAAAGATCAAAATAAATCCAAATTGTGCATTTTCTGGGAGTAATTTTTCATAGAATCACAGAGTGGGTTGGGTTAGAAGGAACCTTTAAAGATCATCTTCTCCAACCCCCTGCCATGGGCAAGGATATCTTTCAATAGACCAGGTTANCAGGCTGAACAACCCCATCTCTCAGCCTTTCTTCACAGGAGAGGTGCTCCAGCCCTCTGATCATCTTCGTGGCCCTCCTCTGGACCCACTCTATCAGATCCATGTCTTTCTTGTGCTGAGGACCCCAGAGCTGAACACAGTACTCCAGGTGGAGTCTCACGAGAGCAGAGTAAAGGGGGAGAAGCACCTCCCTTGACCTGCTGGCCACACTTCTTTTGATGCAGCTCAGGATACGGTCAGCTTTCAGGGCTGCAAGCGCACTCTGCTGGCTCATGTCCAATTTTTCATCCACCCGTATCCCCAAGTCCTTCTGTGCAGGGGAGGATACCATTCATCCCCCAGTCTGTACTGATATTGAGGATTGCCCCAACTCAGGTGCAGGACCTTGCACTTGGCCTTGTTGAACCTCATGAGGTGCGCATGGGCCCACTCCTCAAGCCTGTCAAGGTCCCTCTGGATGGCATCCCTACCCTCAAGCCTATCAACTGTACCACTCAGCGTCAACTGCAAACTTGCTGAGGGTGCACTAAATCCCACTGCCTATGTCATCGATGAAGATATTAAATAGTATTGGTCCCTGCACGGACCCTTGAGGTTTGGACACTGAAACATTGAGTGTAACTATTTGGATGCGGCCACCCAGCTAATTTCTTATCCATCTAACAGTCCATCCATCAAAACCATATGTCTCCAATTCAGAGGTAAGAATGTTGGGGGAACCGTGTCAAAGGCCTTGAAGAAGTCTAGGTAGATGATATCTGTAGCACTTCCTGTGTCCACTGATGCAGTCACTCTATCACAGAAGGCCACTAGACTAGTGAGGCACAATTTGCCCTTAATGAAGCCATGTTGGCTGTCTCTAATCACCTCCCTGTCTTCTGTATGTTTCTACATATCTTCCAGAAGGATCTGTTCCATGATCTTACCAGGCACAGAAGTGAGGTTGTTAAATTCATTTTAACCAAATGAATTACAAATCTTAATATTATGAAAGTAGCAAATGTGTTTGGTTTCATGGAAGAATAAATGAAGAAGAAGGGAGGCACTGTTATTATAACTATCATTACCACAAATGGTGCATGGAAGAGGAATAGCATAACCAAGAAATGTAAAATACTTTGTTTTCCCAATGGCTGTTGGTATTTGTATACCATTTCTGGCACAGATTGTACCATATTTTTAAAAGAAAAATTATGATCCTACCCATTCCTGTGGATAGTTATGAAATCTGTTTTTCTGCCTATATGTATACACAGACTTTTCTGGATTGGGGACATCTTGACCATATCACAAGAGAGGCTAAGAAAGACACTGCCCCAATTCTGACTTTAGCTTTTGGCACTTTTACTATTCAGTCACAATGCTAGTTATGTTGAGTTTGCTTAATTGGCAGAAACAACTTATAGCCTTTTCTGCCCACATACAATGAGAACACATTTAGCCCACTGAGGTCTGAGAAGAAAAATATGCAAGACATCTTCCATGCTTCCTTTACAGGAGCTAATGGTGAGGATGGGACTCAGCAGAGAAGACAGAACAGAAGTGAAAATAGAACAACAGCCAGACTTACCAGACTACAAAAGCAGAGCTCTAATGACAGAAAATATGCTCTGCTGTATGCTAAAAGTTCTTGAATTCTCTCTTTTGGACTTCTGACCCCATTCATGTGGGAGGGAAGTGAAAAGAGTTGCCTGACAGACAGTAATGTGAGATAACAACTGAGTTAATCCTTTGATGATTTACACATTCAAAAGGAGAACCAATGTCATTAAAACCCAATGGGGTACACTGGTTACTCTGTTGTTCAGTGTCCTTTGGGTCTTCAAAGACTGATGAGCAAAATGGAAAAGTCTCAGTATAAGGAGCTTCAGAGGAAGCAAGATGATCTGAAGAAACCTTAGGAAAACTGAATGCACCAAGATGTCCTACCCAACTTGATTATCCAAATCTTAAACACACAAAGCACTCACTAGGTCACTAAATTCATCCCCTACAATCGCAAGCAACCAAGAACAAATGATTAATATAGAATGGTTTGCTAGGCATTCATTGCATTTTCAAACAGTCTGTAATAAATATAAGATCTGTAGTAGAAAGACCAAAGCCATAAAAAATATAACATGCTACAGGAAGACAGTAGAGAGAAAGATTTTCAATGTACCTTTGAGTGAACTGTCATAAAACAATGATCTATTAGGCTCTGGAAAACAAGATCAGTACATGTAAGAACACCATCTCATTTAACTCATTCTAGATTTAACAGAAAGTATCAGTTTTCTACAGTTCATGTAATTTTGTACCTTCTGCTTATCAACTATTTTATGTGCTTTGAGTACAAATCTCAAAAGCTGTTTTCTGTATTTCAACACTCTCCTAGAAATACTACTATAATTCACATAGAACTGTAATAACGCCTATGTAAGCTAACCATTTAAGAACCTGCTGCAGTGAAGGCTTAGAGATATGCTGCTCCACCAGCTGAGTCCTCTATTGTAAAGGAGCCATCTGAAATAGATGTGACAAAGTACTGTCTGTCCTCCTTACCTATTAAAGGAGCCTAGATCATAAGGTTAGACTATATACCTAGTTATTAAGAAGCTAAGTGAAGATGAGATTAATCCAACGTCTGTAGTTCATCTATATATATAATATGTGTACCTGCATACACACACATATAATAAACTGTCAGTAACAGATAATGCTAGAAAAGCAAATCATAAATACACCTGGTTGCCTTTATAGAATGTCCTAGTGTAAGATATGACATTAATTTATTTCTGTGATAGACAGTAAACAGGGACTTTCCAAAATCTTTAAAGCTATCATCATAAATTGAACATTTTTCACTCCTTTGAACTGGTGATAACAAGAAACTATAAGTAAAGAAAACTGGGAGTATAACATGTGTCATAAATTGACTGTCTTCCACTTTTCCCTTGATTAGTTGCCAATCTGGCCACCTGCCACAGAGTGGGGAAAGGGGAGGGGTCACAGAGAGATTTTACCTAATGAGAGGACAGAAGAAGTTAAAAGCTGCACAGAAGTGCCAGAG
Organism: Fregata magnificens; assembly: GCA_013389945.1. NCBI lineage: Eukaryota > Metazoa > Chordata > Aves > Suliformes > Fregatidae > Fregata > Fregata magnificens. The sequence goes on along the minus strand of WAAD01003926.1, from coordinate 69,252 downwards.
GCATCGGACCCACAGGCACTGTAAAAATAGAAAAGGCAGAAAGTAGTCAGAGATGGATGTAGAGAGGAAAAAAGAACAACTAGTTCGTTATTTTAGTCATCTCATGACGCCAGTCCGTAATATAACACTGGGCATGCTCTGCCCATAGTGTTCAGTTTGTAACTAAAATTGGACAAATAGACTAGCAGATATTAACTACCAAGATCAACCAACCATCCATTCAGTTTAAGGTTATGGCACACCTACTGTCGAAAAGAAAAAGACACATTTGATTACCTGCCTCAGAAGCCAGTGGAAATAAGGAGATTCCAGAGAGCCTTGTGAGATAAGGATGTCCCTCTGACAAACTATGTTACTAATAGAATATTTAATTATCATCAGCTGGAAATTTGTCTCAGTACAGACACTGAAAGTTAGTTGATACTGTATGCTACTGGGAGAGTTAATGCAGAGCATATATTTATAACGTAGCATTGCAGTGCTGACTTTCTGCCTCTCTTCAGGCTATTGATAGTAAACATCAATATAGACTTTACGACTCCAAGAAAGTTGGACAAGTGCTAGTGGCTACTGATTTCCAAAACATGGTCTAAGGATTTCCAAAGTTCAATTAACTGTAGGGGTAGTGACAGCAAGTGTTCTAAAGAAATCTCCAGAAGACTAAAGAATTAATCTGTTCTGTTTGACCTCTAACACTGGCTTTCTGCATTATCATACCATGATCATACCATCATTCAGTTTACTCAGCTGTAAAATATTCCCAGATAGTGCTATCCTCTATCATGTGGATGATATGAGTGATCGATTCTGTTGAGTAGGGATAAAGAAAATGGTAACCAAAGCCCCGACATAAACCTGAGTCCTCTGCTTTCCCAGCTTTGATGTAGAAATGTCAAGAACTCTGGACGGCTGCTTGCCCGTCTAATGTGAATGAAGTGGAACAAATGTATTTAATGTACTTCCTGCTGTGAACAGCATGAGGCTTCAACAATTCCACTAAGGCAAGATGACTGTTTGTCAGCCTGGCTGTAAGGCTGTGTGCTCTCATGGCAACACTAAATACAGTAGCACGGAATTAAAATCACATGGGAAGACAGCCACTGAAAAAAAATTTGAAGCAAACAAAATAATTGTAAACATTCTCCTCTTAGCTGCAGAATTCCAGCTCTGCATTTGTGACACCTCTTCTCTTCTGGTTTCCAAATGTGATTACAAACCAAGAGTTTAAAATTTGCCCACAACACAAAACGCAGTAAGTAAAAAAGAGTCCAAGTCAGCAGCCCGGCAATCAAAAGATTTGACTATAAGAGGGCAGAGCTTTGACTGCAAATCTTGCTGCAAGGACTAAAGCATTTTGTATCAGACTTGTTTCACACAACACAGCAACGTTGCTAGTGTTGGAAGCAAATTACAGGCTCTTCATTACCAGATGAATACTAACAAAAGAGCTTGATCTCATTTTTTCTCTATATATGTGAAATTATTTTAGAGTCACAGCTTCAGTTGGAAAAACAGAGCGTGCTTCCAGGCTGATCTTGCGTAGTTGCTAAGTGCCTGGGGATTAAGGCATTTCCATAGAAGACTGGGGTCTGAGTGTTTTCAGGGTCTGAGACTAAACTCCAGGACTCCTCTCTCCAAGGGGAACGAAAAGTGCACAGCAACCTTATCTTCCTTTTCCTAGATGCATAATATTGATCTATTATGCAAAGTGCCTCCTCCAAATAAGCTTTATGCTGAACTCTGTGCAGGATAGTTATGTCCTGAGCCAATAAACTGACCTCAAATTCTTCAGAGATTTCTGTTCATCCCCCAAATCCTTGAAATGCATGAAGACAAGCAGTTCAACCCATCAGTTCTTGCTAGATTTAGTAACATTTCTTCACATTTGTATGGAAAATGGTTGAGGTTTTTTGTTTGGTTTTGGATTTTATCTTGAACATCTAAATACCTATTGAAACACTCTTCAGCATTCATTTCTTTAGATTTCAACTAGATTCATTTAGACTTTTCTTAGAAATCAGAATTATTCTATGAAGCAGGAATAGCTACGTATCTCTCTGTTGTTTAATTGCATTTCATAGTAGGAGCTGTTTTAACACAAAATTAGAAAAAAATCCTTCCTTCATGCCCAATAGTGCTTACAACTTTGGGTTGAATGGCAAATTAAATTTCTAAGGTAGGGTTTATATCTACTGTCAGAAATCAATGTATTCAGATGCATCAGGAACCCACAGTGATTGATCTCAACAGTTTAGATACTTCTGGGATGGGATGGTTCCTGGCAGTACACCTCTCTTTTCATTAACTGTAGAAGGATCCTGGCATAGCCTGCTTGAATGAGATGTTTAAGTGTATAGACGGCTAATATCAAGTGAGATTACTGCCACCCCAAAAGTGGATGATTTGCATTTCTTCCAGTGGTTCCTGGTTAGCAACTGTCACCTCTGACTCAAACAGATCCATGTTTTTATTTTTCAGTGCTTAAACTGTAGTGATATGTGTAACTTTGAATCCAAGATTTCCATGCACAACTTACTTTGCTGTGCATTTCATTAACTTAATGCTTTTCTTCTTTTCTATCTGTCTCCAACTTCAGGACCTATCAGGAAAAGTCCTTTCCAAACTAAGAAATGTCCCAACAGCAGCACCAATTTTAAAATATATAAATTTCGCAATATATAAATATACCTGTGCATGTTCTACATACTATGATTTTTTTTCAGATTTTGCTTTGGCAGTACAGCACAACTGTATAATCCCTAATTAAAGTATTCAGTTGCCAGGAATTTCTTTAATATACTCTGGTTCACTAGAAAGTTGAGCACACCTCTTTTACTTTTAGTTTATTGTTATGATTGTCTAGCAACTCAGCTATTTTAGTTAGACCCTAAGGGCCTTCTCTAGAAATAAAAGAAGAAGAAAAGACTTTGATGATAGGTACTGAAGGTGAATGTTTCCTAATTAACTTGCATTGAATGCCAGAGGAGATAAGGTAATGTTGCTAGTGCTGACTTGACTTCCATAGGAAAGATCTCATGTAGCATTATTAAACTTTGACCTTTGTTGTTTGTATCTTTTGGCCTGAAGAAGTCAACGCATAATGTTAATCCGGTCCCAGTACTTGGAGAAATCACAACTTATTGACATGCTGTGACATTCGTCCACAGAAACTTTGTTAAGTAGAAGACGAATTTAAACAAACAATGAGAAAAATATATCAGTAGATGTGAAGTAAAGAGACTAAAGTGGACTACAGAATTTAGTATGACAACATTACTATAGCTCATAGGTGATTATATATGTGCTAAAGCTTTTATCCACCTCTACCTTTGGTATTTTCTGAATTAAATTTTATTGTTAAAAGCTAAAGAAAATGCACACAGCATACTGTTTAAACTTATTAAAATTAATTTTGTGCACTGCAAACAATAATAACCAATGCTGCTCAAAATCCCCTGCTTATTTCTGCAGAATTTTAATCATGACTGCCAGGGTGTTAAATTGCTCATACTTTACATAAATATGTATGTATATACACAATCTGAAATAAGCATATACATATATTTATATGTGTGTGTGAATACATAAATAAATATGTAAGGTATAACTTATGACTTATCTGCTCTGTAGTCTGTACTCTGCTTTTTATAGAACAGGCAGCACAACAGATCTCAGATGAAACAAAATGCATATAGACTTTTCTGTTACCCTGCATTACGCTTTTGTGCAAACTAAAAGCATGTGGTAGAAAACTTTACTAGTAAGTGAACTGTCAGTAAGTTTTTGAACACTCTGGAATTTTTTGTGGGAGTACTTTCACTGATACAGGAAGCAAAAAGGAGTTCTGTCACGCTATTTCAAACACGACAGATGCAACATTTTGGGTGCAAAAAGACAAGTGAATGTTTGCAAAAAATGATCCAAACCTATCCTTCAAAGCCCTCTTATCTTTCAATATCCAAAATATTGTTTACTCTTACCAACAAATGTAGAAGTTTCAGTTCATAGAACCATAGAACCATTAAGGTTGGAAAAGACCTCTAAGATCATCAAGTCCAACCATCAACTAACACCACCATGACTCCTAAACTAGGCCCTGGAGTGCCACGTCTACACCTTTTTTGAACGCCTCCAGGGTTGACGACTCCACCACCTCTCGGGGGAGCCTGTTCCAATGCCTAACCACTCTTTCGGTAAAGAAATTCTTCCTGATGTCCAGTCTAAACCTCCCCTGACGCAACTTGAGGCCATTCCCTCTTGTCCTATCACTAGTTTCTTGGGAGAAGAGTCCAACACCTGCTTCACTACAACCTCCCTTCAGGTAGTTGTAGAGAGCGATAAGGTCTCCCCTCAGCCTCCTCTTCTCCAAACTAAACAGCCCCAGTTCCCTCAGCCGCTCCTCATAAGACTTGTTTTCTAGACCCTTCACCAGCCTCGTTCCCCTTCTCTG
>WAAD01003926.1:0-57440 GCA_013389945.1 Fregata magnificens | reverse complement strand
ACACTCTGGGTTCTCTTCTGTTCCAGAACATCTAAATAACATGCTGCCTGAAACTCTCAAAAATATTTATTTCTCTTAGAAAAAACAAAAACACAGATGGAAAGTTCAGCCTTCAAGGGGAAAGCTAAGGAAAACACAAAGACACAAAGGGGTAAAACATACAGAATAAGGATCAAAGAAGATGTAAAATCTGAACCATTGTGGTCATTCCCACTACAATAGGCATTTTTTTAAATGATTATCCTCTTATTTCAGTGTTTGCCTAATGACAATCATTAAACTCCAGTCAAGTTGAAACTGCAAAGCAAAGGGATAAAATCCAATACAGCTCATCCCACCGAGAGACCACACACCTTAGAGCCTCAGACCCAGGCTGCTCTAAAATGGCTTTTCATTGGTGTTTCCCTCCCAGTTTCAGGCTGTCTGACAGGCCCTCATGGAAATTAGACAGTCCTCCAGAACCATCTCCAACTCATGCATTTGGCCTCTGTTTGAACCCCACAGTACCACTCAAATCTTAAAGGTCTTTCTCAGGTTTTCAGAAAAAACTTCAAACTTCTCCCTTCTCTGCCTGTTTCTTCCAACTGTATTGTTTAATGTATTAAAACATATCACCTTTCCCTACAAACCTTACCTTTCTTGCTTCCTGCTTGTGCCTCCTCCCAAGTCATAGCCAATATTTTACATAACTCCCATAACCCTTCAGCCTGTCTGGCACTGCACATGGACCAGAAAGGCCAGTAAGCATCTTAACCAATATCTTTTATGTTCTACCCAACTCTGTAATTCCATTTTGTAGGATTCAGGTAGTCAGAGGCAAGTTATTCAAACTGATTTTGCTGGATTTTGAGTCAGCTCAATTCAGAAACTGAACTTGAATCCATAGGTAGAAAATTTTGTAAACACTCTATTTGAAGGATCAGAAGTCAAATCAGTATCTGTTAATCAGTACCAGTAATTAATTTAAACCACACATCCTTAACTTTGTATGTCATTTTTTTCTTCTTTTATTTTCTTTAAAAGAAGTATATTATCAAAGTTAGTTCACTGTTCAAAACAGAACCTTTTAAGTTAGTTAGTGACTATATCCGTTAAATCTCATGCCGAAATAGGTGTTCTAACTACATCTCAATACCTCAATCAAAATCCAGATTCTTGATCAGGAAGAGACTTAAACAGAAACCTGATTTCTAAGCATGAACTTATGCTCCATGCCAAGTAAATGCTTACATATCTCTGCAAAACCAGCTTTAAATTGAGTGCCTTTTCTAAGCAGTGTAAGCTCACCATAGGTTTTGACATGAAACTGTACAAGGATAATGCTCCCTGGTCCAAATGCATCACTAGGAAGCGAATGGGAACAGATCCAGAAGCTAGAGGCAGGTGTGAGGCTGCAGAATGTGATAACACAATCTTTTTTCACCTTTTCACTCCCTAGACACTGCAAACAGCTTTCAACACCTCCTGTATCAGCCTCAGTTGACTGCCAACATTGAGTGAAGAAAACGAGCCTAATGGTCTTAGCTTCTAATCAGACTAGGTCACAATAGCCTTCCTGGAAAATGATGTATGTTTATTGTTGCCTTTCCAATTGCTACAACTGTATTTTCTCATTACAGGAAAAATAAAATCTGGACAGGAACTGTATTCTGTGAAACAAATACAACAGTGGTATCAAGCAAATCAAAGAAAGAATGACTGGGTCTTGGGTTGTTAAGTCAAAAATGAGTTGCAAAAGACCAAAAAAAAAAAAAAAGTGAAAATTTAATCATAAAGAAATCATATCCTTAGCATAACAGAAGATACTTGTTTTAATAAATAAACATACTCCTTTGAATCTAGCTTGCTTAGCATCAAACACCAGTAAAAGGATATAGCTGTATTGATAAATTTTATCACCTAGCTGGCCAGTGATTTATAGAAGCAATTGATGAGGCTAAAATTTAACTTACTTATAAAAGAGGTTTCTCCCAGGTAACCTCTCCGTTTAAGTACAACATCAAGATATTTGGAGTCCTCATTTACTAAATAATACTCCTTTTCTAAGGAGATCCATGCCCAGTTTAGGCGAAAATGTTGATTCTTCAGCTTATTGCCTCCTGCAAAACAAAATGATAAAGACATATTTATTCATTTTTCATTTTTGTTAAATACTACTTTGTCTTTTGAGGGTAATGTAACCTGTATTCTGGGTAAGATATGTATCTTAGCTGGACATAACAATCCAAAGGTTTTAAAGATTTTAAACTAAGAAATAACAAGTAAAGAACTCAACCATGATACATTTGGTACATATAGGAATAAATTTTGTCTTAGATGCATAGAAACTAGTTACATTCATTCCAAGGTGTGCTAATTTTCTTCTTTTTCAAGGGAAAAAGAACAAGAATTAATCAAAATATATTTGGGATGCCTTTTTTAGAAATTGCAAAAATTGTGGATGATCCAAGTTCTGCAGAACTGTATTGGTATTTCCAAATAACACACAAGGTAGGAAATCACGCAGAACTTCCTCAATATGATCAGACTGTCAGAAGCACTGGAAGACCTTTATTATCCTGAGACACTGGAGATGATACCTACCATCTTTTAGACTGCATTTACCCATGCAGCCTGCTTCTAAAACTCAATAATTTGTTCACTAAATCTAACAATTTCTGCTCTTATTGGTTTAGAATTTATGCATCAGCACTGTGTGATTTTAGGAACAGCTTTCACATCTTACTAGGAAATTGTTTCAACAAGGTTAAGTATCCCTGATACATGCCACAGTTCATAGCTATGCTGACGCCCTCCTAAGCTTACATGCTTGTAACCGTTGGGTTACGTATGATTGCCTGTGTCACCTAAGGAGATTTAGAGAGCTACAAATACTTACTGGAATTCTCTTAAACTATTTTGCAATGGCCTGTCTTCACAATATGACAAACACCCCCAACTGAGTAAGCTGCTGAGATGTGTTTTGAGAGTCAATTTTCAAGAGAGCAAAAGATGTCCTCACAGTTCTTTTTACACAGGCACAACTATAGCAACATGCTCCTGGTGAAGAAAGCAGACTCCAGGGATCCCTTCCAAGGTCTCTACTGTAGCAGTAGCACAACAGCTTCCCTGCAGTCTCACTGAACATGCATGGTTTCTGTGCAAACACTGGGAATTGAAAGCTCAGGACAGCAAGCAATACACTCAGCTAGGGAAACTGAACGGTTAACATGGACCAAGTCAGCATCTCTGGCTGACAGCCGTTGATGTTGATAGCATTGTCCTTAAGTTGAAGACTGTGTTTCCTCTTAGAATAATGGGAAGAACCTTCACAGTCCTCCTCAAACAAAAATGCCCACGTATTTATCAGCAGAAATAGGCTCCCTTTTTTGAAGCCAAAGAAATGCAGGAATACAGGAAGCATCCCTCAAAGTTTTGGAGGGGATGATATGGAAACCATTTAACTCCAGCTGCAAAACACTAAGCACCAGCCTAAAATCAGAGCATGTCTCAGCCTAATCTCTCACTCCCAGCAGAAATAAAGCTGTGTGTCTACAATTAATGGGATCTGTACAACTGTAAAACAGCAGGAAGTGTTTATTGAAATGGTAGGCTTCATGGAGTTTTTCTTAGTCTAAAAAAGCAATCCAGAAACAACAAATCCAAACAGATGGCACTCTAAGGTCCAGTTAAAAATGCAGCTTTTTTTTCAGCTGCAAAGGCAATAGCTGAAAAGAGCTAGCACCCATTTCACTGACTATAAACCAAGCATTTGTACAACAGACTGAATATCTCAAATTAGATTAACACATTTCTGATAAAATATAGCATAGCTTTACTTTCTCATGTACAGTTTACCTCCATCTGTTCACTGATTTTCCACAGTAAAAAGGCATTTCTTGTCAGTGTAGGGATTCTGGATGCCACAGATAAAAGGGCATGACAAATCAAGCTCTGTGTATCATCCTATTGGATGTGTTTGTTATTACTCAGGAGAATCCTCTAATTTCCATAGCAAGAATAAAATAACCTGTTCAGCTCACTGAATGCAGATGCTCACTCAGCAACTGTCTTCTGGGAACGGTGGCTTGTGTGAGAGGCTGTAGTCTGATTTCCTTCCCACAAGGTGCTGCTACAGAACAAGGTTTGCTCAGGTAATGATTGTCTGAAATGTGCAAGGAATTCCCTTTAGAAATTAACACTTCTGTACACAAGCCAATGAATAAAGTAATTCCTCTGAACAGCAGAGAAACATATCTAAGTATTTCAGTTCACTCATGGCTTAACTACTGGAGGAAGAGCGAACTGGAGGTTGGTTTCCCCCTTCCAGTTTCTTCCATTCTATTCCTTGAAAAATTAGGCAGCCCTTCCATATGCTTCCACTCTGCTTCAAAGATAGGCCTCTATATTTCTTTATTGACCTGTCTACTAGAAAAAAACAACCACCATACTTGTGTAATCTCACATAAAGGCAATGGTACTGTGTAAACAAAAGGAGGGAAAAGGTTACTGGGGTATCATGCTGCACTCCTTCCCCTGCTTCTTTCTGCTCTTTTGATCTCTGTTGTTACTGACAAAGGGGAAGGCTACAAACACACATACCGAAAACTGTAAGCAGCACCACAAGAAAAACAGTAACTATAGTGTTAGCTATACCAGCACTTACATTAGGTTAGCCATAGGTTATGTCTTCCCATTAGTTTCTTGGTACAAATGCAACAGAATGTGTCTTGTTCTTTAATGTAGTGAAAAGAACCGTTTGTGTGCCACCCCTGAACACACTGCTCAATTTAAACATAATTTGACAGAGGGAGAAAATTTTCTAAGATATAAAAGGAATGAAAATTTACTGCCAATTAGAGGAGAAAGAACCTACTAGTATCACTACTGAGAAAAAATACTGCTGCATGAGCTTACTAGAAATGAGAGTGTCCGACATTGGAAACCTCCCCAGTAGAAGGCAAAGCTTCTAGCGGAGTTTGTATCTTTTTAGACAAAAGAGATTCCAGCCAGGGGATGGAAGGCAATGGGAGATCCGGCATCATTTGTTCTAGTGTCCAAAGAACTAATGGTTTAAATGTGTTGTGAACACATGTACATAATCTACAGCTTACTCCAACACAGTTGTCTTAGGTTTCATCTCTAGCGTCTTAAACTCTTTAACCTTAAATCTAATCTATATTTGCACATAATTACTGAACATATCAAAATTACTATAGAAGAGAAAAAATGCCAGCTGTTAAAAAGGAACAGTCATATGGAGAAATTTCAGTAGCCAGCTACCAAACCAATTCATTCCTGTCATTGATGCTATGGAAAATGTTGAAATATACTGAGTTAGAAATCTAATCAGAGGATGAAATTTAGGAAGCAAAAAGCACAAGAAAGGCAACATGAAAGATTTAATATTGTCTTAATTGCACCTATTTCTTGCTTTCAGCAGTTTCTTTCTATTTTTTCTTCAATTAAAAAAAAACCACCACCATCCCCAAAATTATTATTTCTAGGGGGCTTCCAGCAAGGCTCCATTTCTACAGGACTGCTTCTGCCCCTGAAATATATATTATTCACCTTTTAGAATGTGTAGCACTAAAATTGTCAAATTTAGAATTTTAAGAAAAGAATACAGATATTTTGGATCTTCCTTTCTTCACTTTGTGCTTTTTGTGTATAGTAGAAATGTTTCTTAATTATACAAGCCATTTCACGGTCCAACATCACCCAAAGAATAAAATCAATGTTGTTGTTGTTATTATTACTATTGTTATTATTATTATTGCAGACCTCTGATGCAATAGAGCAGGAAGCATACAATACATCTTATCTACCTTCAGGTATTTATTTTTGGGCTAGAAATCCTAAACCGTCTTTATCGCCAAAACCAGGAAAGAGGCATATTGTAAGGCTATGACTTATTTTAGGCATTTATTTTAGAATTACATTAGCTGTGCCTCAAAATATGCAGAAATACCTGCATTATTCCTCAGCAGCTGTTAAAGATGCCTGTGGTGACCAGTTAGGTTGTAGACATTTTTATTATTGTCATCTAACGCTGGGTAAGATGAATTCCATCATGCCTGAACTAGATGAAACTGGGCCTTTTCTACAACATAGCAGAGCCAAGCACCATGCAAACATAAGGTCTGTAAAGAATATTAAGAGTATAGCTTTCAGAAATTACAAAATATCAGAAATAAAATTGCACATGCCATCTTAATTTGGTTTCCTATTAAATTAATTATCTGTGTATTGGGTTTGCGTGGCAAGGTTTTGGTAGTGGGGGGGCTACAGGGATGGCTTCTGTGAGAAGATGCCAGAAGCTTTCCCCATGTCTGAGAGAGCCAATGCCAGCCGGCTCCAAGATGGACCTGCCGCTGGCCAAGGCCAAGCCCATCAGCGATGGTTGTAGCACCTCTGGGATAACATATTTAAGAAGGGGGAAAAAAACCTGCTGTGCAACAGCAGCTGGAAGAGAGGAGTGAGAATATGTGACAGAAACAACTCTGCAGACACCAAGGTCAGTGAAGAAGGAGGGGGAGGAGGTGCTCCAGGAGCCGGAGCAGAGATTCCCCTGCAGCCCCTGGTGAAGACCATAGTGAGGCAGGCTGTCCCCCTGCAGCCCATGGAGGTTAACGGTGGAGCAGATATCCGCATGCAGTCTGTGGAGGACCCCATCCCGGAGCAGGTGGATGCCCAAAGGGGGCTGTGACACTGTGGGAAGCCTGTGCTGCAGGAGGCTCCTGGCAAGACCTGTGGACCCATGGAGAAGAAGAGTCCACACTGGAGCAGGTTTGCTGGCAGGACTTGTGACCCTGCGGGGGGACACACGCTGGAGCAGTCTGTTCCTGAAGGACTGCACGCCATGGAAGGGACCCACGTTGGAGCAGTTCATGAAGAACTGTAGCCTGTGGGAAGGACCCATGTCGGAGAAGTTCATGGAGGACTGTCTGCTGTGGGAGGGACCCCACGCTGGAGCAGGGGAAGAGTGTGAGGAGTCCTCCCCCTGAGGAGGAAGGAGCAGCAGAGACAATGCATGATGAACTGACCGCAACCCCCATTCCCCGTCTCCCTGTGCTGCTCGGGGGGAGAAGGTAGAGAATTAGGGAGTGAGGTTGAGCCTGGGAAGAAGGGAGGGGTGGGGGAAGGTGTTTTAAGATCTGGTTTTATTTCTCATTACCCTTCTCTGATTTGATTGGTAATAAATGAAGCTAATTTCCCCAAGTCGAGTCTGGTTTGCCTGTGACAGTAATTGGTGAGTGATCTCTCCCTGCCCTTACCTGGACCCACGAGCATTTCGTTATATTTTCTCTCCCCTGTCCAGCTGAGGAGGGGGAATGATAGGGCGGCTTTGGTGGGCACCTGGCATCCAGCCAGGGTCAACACACCACAATCTGTCCTACAATAATATTTCTATAGGCAAATGAATTTGCATTGCTCACTAGCAATTCCCTTGGGCTTAGTCAAATGTTTAGCTGCTAGGCAAATAATTAAGGTACTATACCTCAATGACAGTTTGCTTTTGTTCCCCTCCCAGACAAGTGCTTGTAATACAAATACATCAGAAGTTTGGAGAGGGAAGCCATTACTAGAGTGCTTTTAAAACTAAACAAAAGGAAGGAGGGCCGTGTTACAATGAGGTAAATCCAAAGTAACTTTGCTTATATATCAATGCGATCTTGTTGGCAAGACATTGCTGTAGTGATGCATGAAAACCTGTTTCTTGAATTTTGTCAGAGATCAGAGTGCAGCAGTGCTTAAATCAGAAGATGCTAGACAGGACATAGTGCAGTGAGACATTCACAAGAAATGAGACGGTAAGTGTTGTGAGACAGTCAAAAACTTTGTAAGGAGCTAAAGCTAAGGATCTAGAGTAAGGTGGGTTACAAAGTGACTTCATGACTGTGACTTCATGACTGACTAAGGCTGCTGAGGACAATACCCTCTGAAAAGGTTTGCCTGAATAAGACAAGTCAAAGATGGATGTCACCTAAAGTTGGTCTTTATAGGAGTCCTGTCAGCAAATTGGTCACCTGTCAGAAAACAGAGGTATATTATTTTTTCATAGGTCATCAAACCAGAAATTCATAGAAAGATCAAGTTATCTGGAAACTCCAGTTTCAGTTACTCAACATGAAGAAAAGAGGAGGGGGAAGAGGACTTGGTCAGTAAACTGGTTAAAGGGAAAAATATTAAAATGAATATTCCCATTTAAGTATTTATTTTTCTAACCATGCTGCTCAGATATCTTTAAAAAGATACAAAACCTCCATGAGAAATACAGATTAGATTGTCAGAACTTTCTATCATGATGCAAAGAGCTCAGAGAAGGAAAGAATCAGTTCCGGTTCTCTCCACAGATCACTGGGCTATGTGAAGAGAGTAAAAAATAAACTCTGTCATTAAATCGTGTCTCTTGAGCACTGGCAACCTGAAGGGCATTCCATAAAGAATGTCTGATTGTAGCTTTGCTGTCATTAGGAGCTACCCCAGAACCCTAATTCATAAACGAAAGCATACAACTACACCACACTGTTCACTTACAGACACTATAGAAATGTATGTATCTTGATACAGATATTGGCTTCCCTACATGGTATCCATGGCATAATCAGTCAGAGATGAATCAGCTAAGAATGCCTAACCTGTATACCCATAGCCACACAGACTCATTGTGTCCAGAAGATATAAATCTGTACAAACACAGCTGTCTGGTACTTGTAGAGCTTTGTGGTGCAACACATCTGCTTCTCTTTAGTCATTAGGTGAGGTTGTTTAATGGGGAAGAAAAACTTTTATAAATTCTTCCAGGGCAAAGAACATACATGAATCACAAGAAAGATAGAGAAAAAAAAAAAAAAGGAAAAAAAAGCACTAAGAAAGAAGAGTTTCTTTAAAAATTTTACTCTTGGTTTTTTCTCCTTTCTTTTCTTATCTGTCTTCCTAAACAGACTGCAAAAGGAGGTTAATAAGGAGAACCAGAGCAATTGCAAAACACTAACAACCACACCTATTGTTCAGGAATCATTGTATGGCACAATTAGAACCATAGCAAGACATCTTAACAAATCATATGTTTCTTCCCTCTTCCTTCATTTCTTTCCAGGTCCTGCTACTGCTTGCTGATTTGTTTGCATGTCTGCAAGAGCTGCAGTCTTACTTCTTTGGTTCAAAATATTTGACCCTACTGGGTGCCTCATTCAGACAGGGTTACTGAAGTCGGCACTACTCTATCCTCCTTCCCATGGATCTCTCCTCATTGCAGCAGGTACGTGAAACATCTGAAAAAGGAAACCCACCCCTGAACTTGAGTTCAACTTGCAAAGAAAACAAAGACACAGAGAGAGGAAAGAAAAGGGAATCGTCCATCTTTAGACATCTGTTCCATTTTTTCATCCTCTGATTAGCCTCCTTCTGTGTCAAGCCAACTTAGTTAATATATACCAGGATAAAGTTACCTCAACAGTTTTATTAGAAGTTAAATCTGTGAAATGCAGAAATCTTTATCCCAAACATCATGATTCCCCATTTAGCCATGGAGCTCCCTGTCTCCAACCTTAGCACTTCCCAAGTTTTTTGATCCCCACACTATTTGCTAGTAATTAGTTGTGGTTTGTATGAACATGTTTTTTGCCAGATTAGAGAAGGAACATACAATCTTAGGTGATTCTGCTAGTCAGAATAAATACATAGAAGATATATGTTCAGCTCAAGACATATAGTTTCAACAACTCTGATTTGCTATACTGTGACATAGTCCCACTGCATTCTAGCTCCAGGTTAAAACGGCAAAGGTCTCAAGTAAATCTTGTCTGCCAAACTATTACAAAACCCCCACCTATAAAATAGATAAAATATGTTCTTTATTCAATGCATTGGGGCAGCACATCATATGCTATTTTCTCTGCTAGGCAAGATCATGAGAAAAGGCATATCTTGTAAAACTGCCTTAATTTCACATAGAAAAACTATTTGCAGAAGTGAAATGCATCAGTAAACCCAGCACGTAAAATATGCCATTAGAATGTTTTGAATTGACTTCACAAATGCATAAGGTAACCTAATACTTTTATCCAATTAGAAACCCATTAAAATGCTTCACCTTTATAAGTCTTCTTCAAATGCACTATAATGGACTCCAATCACTAAAATAACTTGCTGAACTCTGCACCCTTCTGCGCTCTCTCTGCCACTGTAACTCAATATATTTGCAGAACAACCAAAACCAACCCCCTAAACTAGCCTCTAGTGATTAGGGACTCAAACAATGCTTTCTCTGACTTCTCATGACAAAACACACACTTCCCAGCATTGTGGACTTGGCTTGCCCAGAGTGTAATTGCTGGTATCCAATGAGCTGCAGACAGTTTCCATCTTTCAGTAGTTTCTGTAACTCTTTTTTGCTTCTGTTTTATGTCTACCTCCAAGAAACAAGTTGGAATGGCCGCATTTGCCAGGGCTCAGACAAAGCAAATGCTTGAAGTCACGTATCAGAAGAAATATCTGAAGAATACTCTATAGTTGCTTTGTTATAAAAAGAGAAGGGGAAGTGAGAGACGCGACATGAATGTAAAGGCTAACTAGTGCATATTAAATTTTGATCCTTGTAAAATTCAACTGAGCGTAACTAAGGATGTCTCCAAGCACAGTCTGGAGATTCACGCTGGGTTAATTTAAAGAATTCCCAATTCAAGTCTATGCCCAGTTCTTCTGCAGGAGATTAACCAGATTCTGATTAAGAGATTAACCAGATTTTCATTTACAGAAACTGTGGAAGCAAACATGCGCTGGCTCTTCACCCACTGTATTTCATAGCTTTAAATTAATTTCAGTTTAAATCAGCTCAGTACAAATTAGTTCACCAAGAGCCAGAACACCTTCACTTTATTGGCTGCACCAAGAGGCTGCGAGCTTTCAAAGAAAAGAGCAAAGCAGATAAAGACAAACCTAGTTTGAATCACTAAAAAGAGATGCTGGAGCACTGTGTGTGTTTGAAAGCCTTTATAGATATTAAGTGGTTAGCTTTGTAACTGCTTTCAAGGGAATCCAAAAGATTCACTTGCTGGTTTGGGATTCTGTGCTGTAAGCAAGGGACTAGCTCTGCAGGAGCTGAATGCTTCCCACTTCTACAGTTCCAACGGTGAATATGTAAATAATTTCATGGATTCAGGGTACTACTGAAGTGCTACTAATTGAAATGCTTAAGCACATACCCATACACGCTGCTGAATCAACATCTGTAACAGAATAGAAAGACTTTGAGCTACCCGAAAAGTTCTTAGCAGGACTGAACAAAGTACAACTGGGCAAAAAATATTCATATTATTCCTCTTCTCCCTCAAAATACAATCCATCAAAATCAAAGCTGTTCACCAAAAGACTGGCTTTGATTAATCTCTTTACTGAAAATATTGGTAGAGAATGAATGTTGAATTTTCACCTTTTTCCACAGTGTGCCTTAAGTTTTTTAGGTATATATAACTTCTTATATTAATACTGTAACAAATTTAAACTATTTTTTAATGTAAAAACTAAAAATACTAAACAGTACATTTAAATTTTTTTTCAAATTGAAAAGCCTATGCTCAATTATTCTGCAAAACTTTATAAGAATTTTTACTTTTTGTCCTGATTCAAAATAAAATATCTGAAAATATTTTCACAGGATAAGAAAATTTCTTACTGCTCTGCTCAAAGACTCAGCAACTGTTCAGTATTTATTGGTGAACATATATAGAACAGAATCACTTTAACCAATACTTTCTCCTGACAATCGCACTCTAGAATTTGATTAATCTCATTGTAAAGTAGACACTTAAAATATGTCAGATGCAGCCTAAATTTTCCTCTAAGAGAGCAAGGAGTTTAAATGAAATTAAGGGTAGGCTAAAAGTAAAATAATGACAGTTCATTAGACACAAAACCATACACATTATTTATACTAATCACACATATTTCTGTATTAATATATTCACAAAAGAATGGATATATAATACTTGTTCTATGTACATACCAACAATAACATATTACAGCACTTTAAAATCTTGCAACATTCACAGTGCAGCCAGACAGGTTACTGTGATGACAATGACCAAAAGATCTGATCTAAATCCCATTGATACATTGGATCATCATATAGCTTATATGGAAAGATTTCTTTGGGAATTGAAGTGCCACAAGTATTAGTTCCATAGAAAGTATATTTTCTAATTAATACAGGCCTGTTCTCGTTACAAATCAGAACTGACAATGTTTTCTTTCCAGAAATACTTTGTCTCACTGAATGTCAACAGGAGCGAGGGATTCATCACAGAATCTGCTCAAAACAATTCCTAATCAGACTCTACCCTCTCAGCCTGCATGCGCTATTGAAAAAACAAAAAACATCTAAAAATGATGAAAGTGAGCATGTTAAAGGATCAGGATACACTACAAATAATAACCTGAAGCTATGCTGAATGAACCTGATTTTGGCCAGTATTTGAGGTCAAGCAGTTACCAACAGGCTGGTGTTTGGAAGGCAGACCTCTAAGAAACTCCTGTGCAGCAGGCACATGCAAAAGTTGGTGTTATACTGAATTTACCAGATGACAGATAATGAAGCAGAAGAAAGACTTTATTTTGCCCTGTCACTGTTTCTAAGGTGATGAACAGGGAAAAAAAAAGTACAAAAAAACCCCCGTGTGCCACTTGTCTCTTGGTTGGTATTGCCTTATTTGCTAGGCACTTATCAGGGATTATTTTAAACTAATCAGCAGGTAGCAATCACTGCTGATAGCCTTTATTTGAAAGTAGTAAAGGACACGGAAGAGAGTAAAATGTTTAGGAGCTTATCCTCCCTTCTGGAGAACTAACTCATATAAACAGATTCAAGAGAAGCAGGACTTAACCAAGGGGATGAACAGGAGAGGAAGCATTTGAAAGGGAACAGTTGACAGCTACTGAGCACAATGTCCCGCCAGACCCAGAAAAGGGAGGGTACCAGGAGGTAGGGCTGTCTGTAGACTGCTTTATTAGCAGCACTTTGTTCTCAGAAGTCTTTGCTCTTCTTGTAGTGATAAGTCCTTATTTTGAAATGATGCTTTATGTTATTGCACATTGGATAAATAATGACCACTGCTTCTCAGCAGAAAAAAATTCAGAGCAGCCAAATTCAATACCTCCAGTGAATAACCACTACTGGCAAAACACAGCATGTTTCTGCTCAGGTCCCAGTGCATAGGAACATAATCAACTGGCTCCTGTTCCACAAAAGGTGAAGACAAGAGACCTGCCACTTAAGGGTAGGATTCCTATAATCTAATTTTATCATGTAAAAGACTTATGTTTAATTTAAGCTAGCTGTCTAGGCACAACGAATGGAAAGAACTGCATCTTCAGAAACTGCAGGTACATCTGATATGAACAGCTGGACTACCCTCTGGAAAGATTTGGCCCACTCCATTGAATATAAAGGGAGAGTGTTCAACCCACCAGTCTAGATGGCTAAGTAAAGTCCAGTGATGTGATTTTCATGTGTGTGCAGAGAAGAGTCCTGAGAAAACTCGAAGATATGACTAGTTCTGAACTGTGATACGGTAAACCTGTAAATTCAAAAACTTTAAAAGTGATCTTTGGAATATTCTGTTATTATAAAGTTATTTCCGTGTTGTCATTGAACTAATTAGCACTCTGTGTAGTCACAAATTAACTTTGCATCAGAAAAATAATTTAAACTTCCTTGTGAGTAGTAACAGAGAAAACCCAAACATACCACTCAAGCTGTCATGTCTATCATTAAACAATGCCCATATTACCTAAAGCAGAATACCTTTTTTCCTAAGGATCCACACCCTGCACCTCCCTCTGAAGGAAAAAAACACCACCTGGATTAGTAAGGCTTCATGCATGCATGGCCTGCAGCAGTAAGTAAATTTATTAGATCTCTGGCAACACATTCTTCAAATAAACTTAATAGTCTTCAGGTCTCTGCTTACTAATTTGTTTTGTGGCGCCAGACAACTTCTCCCAAAAAACAGGCTCCAGCTGAACTGAAGCAAGGTTCATTTCCTTGTCTCACAGAATAACGGGTTTAGCTCCACTAGCTTAGTTACTGTCCCATATGGGACTTTATTCTGGTTTATACCTTTAAAGCAATGCTACAGACATATTAGCCTGTAGGAAAACTACTGTCATTTAAAGTCTAACCAGACAAAGTGTTAAATTTGAGGGTCACGGGGTATCCTCAGCCTCAGTCTTGAAACTGATGAGTAATAACAGAAAAGTGTACTGCGACCTCACAAATGAAAGACATTCCAATAGAACAGAAGTCAGAAGAAATATACTTACAATCAAAATATTATCTTGCTTAATATTGTAGTATTTTAAGAAATTCCTTTATTCTGGGAAAAGAATATACCAATTTCCATTTCTTTAACATTTTAATTTAGAACTCACTACTGCAAACTCCTTCATATGTGCCTAATATCATTCCCATGCTTAAAATCAGGGCACATGACTGGGTGCCATTTGAAACTGAGGCCTCTAATTTTTCATAAGGAATTTGAAATTGGTATTTTTGTCAAATTGGCAAATTTCCCTTGAAGAAGTAGTTGAACCTTTTAACTCTCACTGTTGAACGCTGTCTTTGCAGAGAATTCCCCTCCATTTCAGATGACAATCCAGACTCATAAATCTCAAATTTTACAGCCTTAAAAGGAAAATGTATGCAAGAGGGATTAAAGAGGTGGTTGTTATTTGAAAAACTACTCTAAACAAAATGGAACAGTGTTTCCATTTTATCAACTGGACTTGCTGTAACTCACTGAGCACCGGTAGGAAAACTTTTCTTTTAACTCCATGTCAAAGTGATTGAACTGTTTTTCTTTATTAAGAATTCACTTCCACAGACTTGAATTTTGGTTCCTTTTCTGTTCTGGCAATGCAACAAATAAAATGCCCGACTGACTGGAGGAGAACAAATGTCAGGCAGGTTCATTTAACATTTACTTTTAATTCATTTCAGAGTAATTGTACCAGGTAATCTCAAATACTTAACTTTTAATATTATTTGACCAGAGAAACTCCTTTGTGGTGCCTTTGATCCTTTTTAAGCTATGCCAAACCTATAACCTTTTGCAGGAGATTTAGTCCTGCTCAGGAAGGGCAGAGTAAAAAACTGAAAACATACAAAATTGTTGATACAGACAAGGTCAAAAATGGGTTCTTTTTTAAATCACTGTAACTTTGCCTTAAGACAAGCCTTGTAAAGAGGTATTTAAAAATATTAGTTCTGCTGAGGAAAGAAATATTTTTGCATTAATGCATTATTTTTTATATAATGACAAGTTTTTTAGTGTTACTTGAG
Organism: Fregata magnificens; assembly: GCA_013389945.1. Classification (NCBI taxonomy): domain Eukaryota; kingdom Metazoa; phylum Chordata; class Aves; order Suliformes; family Fregatidae; genus Fregata; species Fregata magnificens. The sequence continues at coordinate 42,118 of WAAD01003926.1, read as the reverse complement.
GCCTATTCTATGGAACAGAACCATATATTCCTAAGGCAGCAATTATATTATATTCCTGTACTCTTATCTCAAATTCCTATGCTGCAGTCATAATGTATACACTGAGATTAAAAAAATAAATACATTGGGAAAAGCCAAAAATTCCTTAAAAGATTCAAGTCAAGAGGCGAGAAATCTGTTTAAATATCAAAACTAAGTAAAGGAAAGTACTGCTGAAATGAAGAGCAGAATTGAAACTCCAGAATAATATGACCACTGTCATTTCCCAATTCCCAATTTCCCAAGAGAGAAACTCAACAGACATAAAGCAGAGGAACAGGGGACAGAAGTGGCTGTGAAATTATGACAACTCAATCTTGATAGTGCATTGCTTCCAACACATTATTTCTCTCTCCCTCCTTCTCTCTGCCTATGCATGTAGTCTTCACTTATGCTTTGAGATAAGCAGTTAAATGAAAATCATCAGTAGAAAAATTGCATCTTTAAAATTAAACTTATGTTTTTAGCACACTACATATTTTAACATCTCTTATTTATGTACGGTTCACATTTTACTCAGCTTGGAAGGAGATTACTGTTTTAGGTATTATTCCCTGTCTTAACGTACTAGCAGAATACTGCAATGTCTTGATAAACGAAGAGGCATATTTACATAAAAATCCCTTTATTTATAACAGATTTGGCAAGATTCTTTTCAAAAATTACATATTGACCTTCAAATATCACAGTATGTTTTTTGATATGCCAAGTTGAAGTTTATTTGGCATCACTCAGGCTTTTGAGAAATCCTTGATCAAGATTTCCATGACCGTTCTCCCACATGTATTCAGAAATTAAAATCCTTCAGCTTTTTCCCAAGGGCCAGGGAGGCAATGTTTTTGTCAAATCAAGTCCAGCTCCCACACAGGGAGTCCAGCTATCGCACACAGGCAGGTGAAGGCCTGGGTATCTGTGGTCTCAAGTTTACATATTTTGCCTTAGAGTTCATACAGAAATGTATGGAGGTGCAACCACAGCAGTTTTAACAGGCCAGCTAGCAGAAATGTTCCTCAGTTTTAAAGGAAGTTGTTTCCCACCCTTTCTTGAAAGGGAGCTGTCGGGACACAACCTCAGCCTCCCGCGTGTCGTCTGCTGCAGCTGATAACATCGCTGACACACAAACCAGAGCAGTTCCCTGGGCTGCAGTGCAACTGGGGATGCCTGCGAAGTCGCTGGGAAAACTCCTCTCGCCTCAGCCTGCAGCAGTATGAACGATGTTGATGATGCAGTGCCAAGCTGTCATCGCCTACCTCCTCCTTTTGGCTGGGGGTGTTAAATTTGTTATTTTTAACTGATTTCATGGCTGTTCAAAATATTTATTTTCTTTCCCCCACTAAATCTGACAGTGCCCTTGCTACCTGTTAGGATCTCTACTCCCTGTAGGATGCAGCGACATGCTGGAGACTGAGGCCCACGGGTTCTGGAGGCCCATTCCAGGAACCCCAGAGAAGCCCCAGGGACCGTAAGGCCATGAAGAAGCAGATACAGCAGAGGTGGGAGCACAAAGTGGAGGCGACAAGATGACAAAGCTCACCAGTTGCTCAGTGAGATTAATAGGACATCCCAGACGGAATCAGCCTGGGCAGCCCTCCTGCCAGATAAGTACAGATGGCTACTGAGATCCTTCTAACTAATGACTGCCATCGAGCTACCTGAAAAAGCCTCATTGTTTAGGAAGATGAGCTCTCCCCTGGATGTCTTTCAAGGATACATCTTTCCCTTTGTACCTTAATTATAGAAGAAAATTAAGGACTTACTTAGCAGGATTGATTAATGAGAGGTGCATAAGAGTTAGATGCATAAATTGCACTGACTGGATTTTTTTCTCTGTTCTATAAGACTGAACACGTGTGGATGTCAATTGATTTAACATCAGAAGATGGGATGGCAGAAGTATTAATCTTCACATGGATGACTATGCAATATATAAAATATCACTGATTGCTGCGCCACTGTTTGACACCTCTGGAAAGATGTACATTTGAGCCCATCTATGAAAGCTGAGTGACCAGCTGGTCAGGCTGAAAGCAATCCACTGCAGATCCTCCTGTGCAAAACAATCTACGCCACATAAATGGACACATATTAAAGAAAAGTATGGCAGTGATACCTTATCTGTTTAGAGATAAATCTGAAAAGTTATGTGATACATAATAAAGTTTCAATCATTCTAACATTTGCACATGTAACTTTAGCCATACAAATGCCCACACCCTTGCTAAATCAGATCCTTGACTTTCTACGTGCTATGGGCTTCTCTGTGCTAGAGAAACTTTCCTGCTTTAATCTTGGTCTACTGGTCAGTCCTATTTTACCACTCAGAAGGATGGACTCTAGCCTTAAGCTTTCCAGAGAAGTACCTACTATGTTACTATTTTAAGAAAATCATTTGTCTATCTAGGCCTCAGTCTCCTGCCTTTGCAAAGAGGGAAAATATTACTAATCTTGTTAGTAAAGTCCAACGGATAAAAATGGTATTAAATCTCAATACATAAAACCTAGCGGTTACTTTTTAAACTGCAATTCTGTCCCTCTCTCTCCCCCAAGCTAGCAAGCGCAGTTATATCAGCTAAAAGTGCTTATCAGTTCAGGTTACTGACAGGAGTAGTTATACCTATTCTTGTATAACCATTTGTCTTTTAATTATTCCAGTTATTCTTTAGGTATCCTTCATATCAGAAGAAAGGGGAATACAGTAGTAGAGTAACCTTACTGTCTCTCACCTTTTCTTTAAGGTTCTCTAGTCTAAACTCACCCAGTTTCACACTGGGAATGATTTGGGATCTCTTTTCCACTGTTTAACTCTGTAGGAAATCTAACTGAAGGGATCTTCCAGATTGCTGCCTCCTGTCCCCTACTGCGACAGAAAGCCTTATTGCTATTCCACGTCAAAAACTCATTAATCTCCACCTACAAAGCAGACACTTGCCCTTCTCTCTACCTGAGAGAAATGCTGGAGCCCTTCAAAAACTGTTGACTAAAACTGGGCGCTGCAGTCCAGAGGAGGTCTCACAATAAGCCTTTTTTAAGCACTTTGACTTAAACATTTCAAGAGAACATATTCTGACCTTGAAAAAGTCTTTGTCCAAACATATTTCTAATCCTTTGGACATGATTCTGATCTCATGCTATTAAATTCGCATATGTTATAGATTCCTTAGCTGCTGAAATATGAGCAATAGCTCTGTTCTTCACCTCTTCACATACTCACTGAGTAGCTTCTTGGAAGGACAGTGAGCCTAATACAGTCTAACATAACCACGGGAAAGCACTTTCTTTTCACTTTCTAGTTAATGAGCAGCTCTTAGGAGAAGTTTGATAGACGTCCTTATGTTAAAGAACATGGGAGGGAACACTGAAATGAAACTTGAGAGCGTACTGTCTCAAAAACTACTTGTTCAATGCAGACACATTTGCTCTATTCTGTGCTTACATTAAAAAGGCCTGTCTTGTAGTGTCCTTGTTCTTTTATTGACAGATATTTCAATCTACAGTCGCCAAGATATCTTAATGTGCCTTGGCACATGAACACGGGGGCAAGACACAGTACGTGCATCCTGTTAGAGCCAAGCAAACAAGCTCCAGCTGAGCTGGTACATCTCCATGGCACAAAGGGCAATGCCACAGGACTCAGCCCTGCCAGAACCAAAGCTTTACTAGTTTGATGCTCTGCTTAGCCTACTCAGCCCTGCTGATTGCTGATTCCTGAGACAGTTCGTTAAGCTCTGTCTTGAATAGCTCAGTAAGGGACTATGTTGCTCTGCAGATGGAAAAGGTTTATTTTTGGCTAGCGGGAAATAAATGAGGAGGCTAGGTTTTATCTTGGGTTCTCTCAGTGTTTTTCCACAGTATACTCTACAGGTTGTTGGATACATTTGTCTGTCTCTTTCCTACCCATGTGTGGCCATAGAAACCATTTTCTCTCTGGTCTATCATCACATGCCCTTCTTGTGGTAAACACAGTAACTGCTTACACAGAGATATCATACAGGTCAAGTCTTCCAAGGTTTCCTTTAATGTTATTCAACAACTAGAGACAAGGAGGGGTGCCAGCAATATGTGTCAGACAAATTTCATAGCTGGTTCTCACACCAGTGTCCCCACAGGGCACCGCTTTCTCTGAGTCACATTTTGATAAGCAGAAGAACAGCAGTTATTTAAATGTATTGGAGAACATGGTGGCAAACCTCATGGCATGAAAGTGGGCCTGGAGTTCCATTCAGACTGTGGTTAAACTTTTTCTTCCTAAGAGACCTTGGAGCACAGCCACTCAAAAATTGCTGGAGAACGAGATTTGGACAGTATACCGTATGGGAACATTGTAACGTTTTAGGTTAATTCTTTGCTCCCTTACCAAGTACGCAACAAGATCTGAATAAAAGAAATGTTATGTAGAAATGCACGGAAGTTCTCCATAACAACATGTTGATTTGCACTACATGTAAGTATTACTCACAGATAGATATATATATAATGCTGGAAATATTCCAGAATAACATTTAAAGTTTGAACATATCCATTTATGGCTATACTATATTTCAACTTTAAAGTAAACATGTGGTCTCTTCTTAAATCCTATAGTGCTGAGTGAGGCTGACTTTATAACATCAACTTTCCATTGTCTGAGTACTAATATATTGACTGTAAAAGCCTTCTTCGAGAAAAAGCCTAGAATACCTAGAGAAGAGTATTGTGCAGACAGAACATATGAAGCCAGACTTGGCTTGGGCAAGTCCCTGAGCAGACAGACTGGAATATATCAGCAGGGAAGTCCTTACATCTTGGGTGATTCTGCCATCTATGCAGTTGTTTATGCTAAAAGAGATGGTGAAAAGAAGCTATGGTGAAATCAGGGATCAGTGACAAAACAATTAAGTAATTTCATTAATAATTAATATTGATTTGGCATATCAAAACTTTTTCATGAGTTCTGAAATAGATTTGTTTGTTTGTTTGAACTAGGTAGCTATTTAATATTCATCATCTGGCAAGCAGAAAGTTTGAATTAATTTTAGCAAAGGAAAATCACTGTACACTTCAGATTTAACCAAATCCTCAAATACATGTTTTCTCTGCTCTGTGTTTCCCAAAGATGGCATAGTTCGACGTTACACTGAAAATAATTTCATCTCACTGATGGTCCTACCTGTGACTTTTCAATATAAAACAACTACTCTGCAAGCAACTATTAAGACCATTCACCTCTTTCATGCACATACTGTACTATACTTACAGTTTTAATATTCACTCTCTTTAGAACTTTTTTATACCTCACATATTTGACTGTCTTTCAAACAGACTCTAAATTTTACTTTCCTCCATAATTCTAACTGTCTTAGTGTTGATCTGATAGAATTGATTTGGACTTGATTTAAAATGCAGCTTCCTCGGTAGCTTTCAACAGTATGACAGAGGATCACTTTTTCAGAGCAGTAAATCACAATAAGACGTGACACAAGAAAGGAGTGTTAGTGGTGAAAAGAAAACCATTTGAAAAAACAGAATAAGTTTGAACAGGAATTAAAATAGTGGTTTTCTATATCAGTTTTGGTATCAAAAGAAAAGAAGAAGGAGTAACTAATACACTTTTGCCAAATCTAAATTTCTGCTTACACCAAATCAAATTTGATGATAAAATGTGCCCCTTCACTTAGTGTTCTAACAAACCCACTGTTTGCAAAATAAAACAACCTCTACTCATATTAATACAAATAGTGCAAAACTTACTGTGAATTATTCCTGTGAATTCCGGAACGCTCTCTGCAATCTAATATTTAATATTTTGTCATTAATATCATCTAAATATATTTTTATAAGGTATATACACAAACCTAAAGTATTTCTGAAATCAAAATGAATATAATTTTTTAAAAAAAAATATTACCAGTTTTTCCAAGATAAGATCTCTGAAACAAAAACTAAATAACAGTGTATATTTAAGTAAGCATCATATATCAATGAAAAAACATGATCAATGAGTATAATGTTTAAAAGATGATATTACTCAGTTTTATAGCTTCAAGTACCCATAAGATTTTTTATCTTCTCCTCCCATAAAGTTAGAATCTTTCAGTGTGAAATTTGAAGTCTAGGTATCAGCTTTTATGTGTCAAATACACTGAATTCAGCATGGCAAAATGATCAGCTTCTCATAATGGGAAAAATATTTTCCATCCTTTTATATCTCTTAGGAGCTATGCCCAAACATTCAATCCCTCTCTCCACCATAAAGACACAACATGAGCGACAGCCCACAGGAGGCATAGTGTCAGGGGATTTGCTTGAATAGTCTTCCCCTTGCTGCAGAATTTGATGTCAGAAATGTTCAGGAAAGTTATATTTGAGTCAATACAGAAAAGGTTTTGACACTTTATAGTCAAGAAATTTAGAGTATTTGGGTCAATAAGAGAACAGTATGTGAAACTTTTCATTATCTCCCTACGAAATCGAAACGGTGTGCCAAGCAAACAGCTTACAGTACTTTGAGCTCTTTCAGAGACATACTCAACAAGGTATAAATCTTTTGACTGTAGTAAGTATAATATTTATATGCTTTATCCTTTGCCAGAATATTATTATTAACAGGAGATGAAAAATTATAAACATTTATGTTTTAGAGAATATAATTTCTACAATTCCCTCCATTCCTAGCGTTTCAGCGCAATATTTCAAACACCAACATTTCTATGGTTTCAATCTGCACAATAAGCAGTGTGAAGTGCAATTATCAGCAAACAATGCAGTATGACTACTACTGTTAACACCAATGTATTAAGGATGATTTGTGTGGAACACGGAGAATATTACTAATGCTAAAGAATTTTACAGCTGATATGTACAAAAGATTGACACGAAATTTTTTGATCATGTAAGTTTTGGGAAGAATCTGGATTTCTTCCCAACAGCTATCTATGCCATATTTTTAAGAAGCCATGTGCATTTCACCTGATGAACTTAAGCCAGCTTTCTCTGTACATTGTCAGATTTATAAAGAAAATTGAGACGCATTACTTTCATGGAATACTCTTTAATATGAGATCCGACTGATGTGGGACATAAACATGTTCCTACACTGCAATTCTCTTTCTCTCTCTTTGTATGTATCTTAAACAAGAGAATTATATATGTATATGTAAGTCCCTATAGATATGCACACAGACACATACAGAAAGATTTATGTAGGAATGCACAGGGCCTGAACACTTAGTTAAGCAGTTCATTGAGTACACTGCATTCAGTCCATCTTCAAAATCAGTCTCATTCTGCAGCTTAGCTGAAGCAAATGGAGCAACGACCATTCATTAAGATGAAGACCTGGTCCATACTTTTTGTGCTGCTCTGCCACCACAGAACAGCATGGATATCTATACCAGATGCTCACCAGTGAGATGTACTTCATATCAGCAACATAAATGTGAAAAAATATGCTCACAGTACCAAACCCACACAAATTTATCATTTTTTTGATGTTCACATTATGCATTGGGATTTAGCCTTCATCTTACAGAAAATTCAACTCTTTATTCAGAGCTGGAAGAACCTCTGTAACAGGCTGAGGATTAATTCTCTTTAGCTGTTGGAAATAAATTGATATTATGGATGATAATAATAATACTATTATATAATATAATAATAATATATAATATAATAATAATATGGATAATAATATTATGTCACTGTATGAAGCAAAGTTAAATATACTGCAGATCTCCAGATTCATGTTTTACGCATTAATGGTTCCGTTCTACCTGCCTCCTACTACAATCCCTATAGGGAGTGATTCCAAGAGCAATTCCCCATGAACCTTATCCAGGACTGCAGCAGACTCCCACAGCCCACACAAGAGAAATCAGTTCATACAGTTTCCCAAGATACACAATTAAAACTTCCCATTCTGGCAGTAAATCAAGACTGAGCACACTGTTCTTGAGTGAAAAAGGTATACCCTTCCCAACACAGTAATGTCAGGCAATCTCTCCTACCTTCAATAATGCAGTTTAAGTTGGTAAAACACACTGAGCTGTCATCTCCCATTACTCAGACTTTCACCTGGAGAACGTCAAGCCTTTGGGCTGGACGGTATTAAGCCTCTGCTGGTTCCACACAGCTTGACTCACTAGAAACACCCCAGTAAGTAAAGAGGTTGTGGAGAGCTATGTTCTGGCAAAAAATGTGATGGTTATCCCAAATAGAAAACTCTTTTCAGTGCCTGTGGCATTCCTTTATCTATTCTCTCCACTGAACTTACAAACTCATGCAACCCTTTAGTGGAATGACAACCTTATTCCTCACCACAGAGGGCTTTGCTGGGTGAGTATATGTAGCTCACAGTTGTAACCACAGCCCAAATCCTTGCCCTTTTACAAATGATCTAGGCTGTAGGCCTGCTGGTTCTAGTAACTGCAGTTCCTTTACTGTTCTTGCCAGCAGCAGCTGGAAACTCTTCCACTTTATCTCCAGGACTCTCTATGTAGGGAGACATTACTGCATGGAATTACACTCATGCTACATTAGACAGGTTTTTTGAAAAGCGTTTATTGGGATTTGTTTCACCTAACTTTGGACGGTGTAGATGTCTGTATCCTAAGACAGTTATCCTAAGCATCCATTATAGCCAGTGAAAGTCTAGTCAGTGGATTAGGATGCCGTTGCCTAAAGATAGGTATTCAGGGCCATTTGAGATGCTTCAAGGTATCTGGGACATCTGCAGAGGGCTGGTAAATATAACACAGGATTGACATGAAATCCATGACCTTCTGCAGGGTTGGACAGAGGTCGAGCAGGTTGACTGCAGACCCTCACACTGTACTCCGTCCTATGCTGAGGGAACTGAACCCAGCCCAATGGTGTCTTGAGAGCTATTCAGCTGATCCTAAAGAAGATACCTGCATCAGCTGAATAGTTTTGTAATTCCCGACTGTACCATCTAGATCTTCATGGACCACAATGGGACCGTAGACAACTAGACACATTCAGAAACTTGCACTTAGACATCTAACTTCGTGTGTCTTCAATCTAGCACAAACTCCCACACACAACATTTAAACCTTCTTCTTTTCAGGGAGGGGAGTATGCAGATTGAAAACCAAATCTCATGTTACATGGCATCTGACTCTACTGCTAAAAGAGAGATTTGCAAGCCCTACCTCTTGGCACTATATCTTTGAGATTGATGTGTGGATGTTTGCCTGGGTCAAACAGGCAGCCTGAAGCAATATGCAAACAGGGTAGGACAGGAACATGTCACTGAGAGCAGGGAAGTGAAGGAGGTAGTATCCATTTTAGCGTTGGTCTCAGATTGGCTTAAACTGGCTGAAAATGCATCCCTGAGCCATAGCTTCATATATGCATTCAGCAAGTATAGACTAAGCACTGCCTAAGAAATCAGGAACTCCCTGTTCCCTCATGGGCTCTCAGTCCCAGCCTCTGCTCTGTCCCCTCCCTGGGGCTGGCACAGGTGGTTGTGTGGCCATTTAAGGAACCGCTCTAGGGAACTGATCTGTAGTAGAACTAAATGCGGAAAGAAATTGTTTAATTTTCATTTGGGTGATTTCCCTGACCCAGAGTTCACGGCACAGTGGTAAGAATGCTTGTGCCAGCATAAGGGAGGCAGCAGCACAGTAGCACGTATCAGGGGTGGAGAGAGAGCAGGACTGCTGCGTTTGGCTGCAATGCTGTCTCTTGATGCTGAAAGTAAGCCTGTATGCTCTTATTCCTTGCTGGTATAAATCAGTGTGTTAGAGTGTAAATCTGGCGATTATTCTGAAAAGTGGGTTTTCCATGTTATTTCCACTAAGAAACAACTTCATGCCCAAGTCTTATACCTAATGTAGAGTGTAACCAAGGAACACACACTTTGATGCTGACACAAATCACATCACTTAACAACATGAAAATGATTCCTGATAGAAGCCAGGAGTTGTTGTGGCAACCATTTAAAGAGGTCATAAAGGTTCCAGCCTTACAATGCTTCCCAAGAAAAACAAAAGCCTACAGACACCCAAGCTTTCTGTTAAGGCTTCTTTCCATCAGACCCACTGGCCAGGACACTAATGTGACTGAAGGACAGAGCTTTCTGAAATGTTGCAACTTGCTCCTTTTGATCATTTGTGAGGCACTACCTTGTATCTAATTGCCTTAGCCCACCAGCCACCCACTTCAAAGGTAAGAAGTCACTCAACAAAACAGAGATTTGATGTCCTAACAGGAAAAACACACAGAAAAAATCTAACCCTTTAAAAATTAATTCCCTTAAACTCATGCTTTACATACACACCCACAGATACCTACTTGTAACACACAAACATGTAGCATGTAGAGCACTCACAATAATGAATCCTAAAGTGAATGTATGATGTAAAAAAGAAATTAAATGAACAGAAATCTGGTTTGTTTGCTTTGCAGAAGACAAAAAAAAAATTATATGATTAATATTGTATCACTTGTAACAATGTGCTAAATATGAAAACCAGATAAGTATTAGAAATAAAAAATATACTTTTTTGCTGGTTTTTCAGACCTCATTAGCTTGAGAAATGTGTTAAGAGAGTCACTTCTGAATGTATCCATAATTGTATTCTATTTACTAAACCATTCAACATCTTGAGCTCACAAAAGAATAAAAGATGAAGAATATGGGGCTTATCTGAAAATTGAGATCTGTGTATTAGCTGCTCCCTTCTGCAGTGCTTCAAGTGAGCGCTCCTTCCTTACATACTAGCCCTGCAAACACACAAGTGACTTTTTTCAGCCTAGTACTCTTATGGATATTAAAGCTATTCATACAGATAAGTACGTGAATGATTGAGCCAGTAACAGCTATTTGCTGGAAAATCCTTTTTTCATTGTTTACTTACATATTAGAGAATAAACATATCTGTCTGACTGTGACAGACATCAGGGCAAAAGCAGTGAAGAAACTGCACTCTGAGTAAGATGAATCTGAAGAACGCGTTCTTTAGGGTTTTTTGTTCCTCTTGGTCGTGTTACAGTAAATGTAACTAACACACACACACGCACACAAAATAAACTTCACATTAACCTCTGGCACCAATTAAACTATATCTCAGCATTTCATGTTTGTTCAAGTTCGTTTTAAATGCAGTGATTTTTTAATAGTACATGACAGTGCATGCAAGAGAATCGCCGTACTCTCTTGCACGAAGTCATGGAGGGTATGGAAAGAACCTCAGATCTGACTCAATTTCACTGTTTTTTAGATTAATCTGGGCCTACAATAAGGCAAGGCTTGCTTCCCGCTTACACAGTAATGGTAGGAGCACATAAAAATCCATCTTTAAGACATGTACAATCTGCACACAAAAGGTGATGGAAATCATTTGACACATAGAAAAATAGGTCTGCAAATTAAAAAAACAGCAATAAAAAAGAAGGAGATTTATCCATGCACTACATAAGGGACCCCAGCATGAAATTTCAGTGCCTCACTATAAGAAACATAATAATCAACACCTAGACTAACAGACTTTATTATTTTATCATCTCACTGGCTGTTTTAGTTGCAAGAACTTTATCAGGTATTTATCAGTTTCTGTATTCGTTAATTACAGACATATTTTATGAAACCTGCATAGTAGCTTCCAGTACCATTTTTAGCTTTTGGTTTCTTTCATACATACCAAAATAAACTAGTTTGTATTTTTAAATACAAGAAATCCTGTGAAATGTTTTCTGGTTTACATTAAAAAATCCAAATATTAAACACAAAACACAATTTGCTAACAAGGTCAACCACTCTAAAAAAGGCCTCTTTTTGTTCCCTCTCTACTTTACATGGGGAATTTTCTACTTGTTTTTGGCAAATGTGAGACTACACAAATGGGCCTTGTCTTATACAACAACCTCCTAATGGGAGTACAACTGTAGGAATGTCAGATGTCCCCTGAACAAGGATGGAGAGAGAATGGGAAAACCTTGCTTCTGGCAGCCCAAGTGCTGTAGTTTCATGTAATTAACATCATATCCATCAAGTGGGTGTTTCAATATGGTGGATTTCAATATAAAACTGTATGCAAAGAACAGCTTTCAAAATCAGCACTAAGAACATGAGCGTTAACCTCAAGGTCCAAAGAAGTTGTGAGTTTTTTGCCGTAGTGACATAATGTGCTTTCAGAGATTAGCAGTATTGAGCAACATGGCTGCAGCTTGCTTTCTCATCTGCATTTTCTAAATTGTTTAATGTTTTTTCAAGCAGAATTTCACAGTCTACATTACAAAGTCACACCTATCTTCAAGAAGGGTAAGAAGGAGGATGCAGGGAACTAGAGGCAGGTCAGCCTCTCTTTGATCACTGGGAAGGTGATGGAACAAATAGTCCGGGAAACCATTTCCAAATACCTGAAGAACAAGAAGGTGACAGGGAGGATTAAGTGTGGAGTTATGAAGATGAAATCATGCATGATAAATTATGGACTTAGGTAAGTGGGAAGTGTGGTGGATCGAAAACTGGGTGAATTACTGGGTTTAAATTTGTGATCAGCTGTATGAAGTCCAGCTGGAGGCCAGTCACTAATGGTGTACCCCAAGGGTACACTAATACTGGGGCCAATGCAGTTTAACTTGGATGATTAAAGACCTGGACGCTGGGACAGAGTATACCCTCGGCAAGTTTGCAGATGATACAAAACTAGGAGGCGTGGCTGATATATCAGATGGGTGTGCTGCCATTCAAGGGACTTTGACAGGCTGGAAAAATGGGCTGACAGAAAGCAAAGTTCAACCAAGTCCTGCCCCTGGAGAGGAAAAACCCAATGCAAAAGTACAGGTTGGGGACTGACTGCCTGGAAAGCAGTTTATGGAAAAAACATCTGGGACTATCAGTCAGCAACAAGCTGACCGTGTACCCTCGTGGCAAAAAAGGCCAACACCACCATAGGCTGCGTTAGGAAAAGCATTGCCAGCAGATAAAGGGAGAAGATCCTTCCTCTCTATTCAACACTGGTGAGGCACACGTGGAGTGCTGGGTCCAGTTCTGAAGTCCCCAGTACAAGAGCAACATGGACTTCCTAGAGCAAGCCCAGTGAAGGGCCACAAAGATGATGCAGGAACTGAAGCATCTGACGTGTAAGGAGAGGCTGAGGAGCTGGGATTGTTCAGCCTGGAGAAGAGAAGGCTCAGGTGGGAAACTTATCAATGTATATAAATACCTGATGGGAGGATGTAATGAGAGGGAGCCAGCCTCTTCTCTGAGGTGCCCAGTGAAAAGACAAGAAACAACAGGGACAAATTTAATTAAAAGCTATATTCAAACATGAGAAAAAACTTCTTCACTGTAAGGGTGTTCAACCTGTGGATCAGGAGCCTCCATTCTTGGAGATCTTTAAAGGTCCTTTCCAATCCCAACCATTCTATGATTCTTAGTCACTTAATCTAACTCTAATGAATCAGGTCTTTGAAATCCATAAAAAGGAGAGGAGCCACTGTCTTCATTTTAATCCTAACTACTTATGAGAATTTAATCTTGTAAAACATTTTAATGTCACATTGCTGAATGCAGTGAAAATGATTAGAGTAAGAGGTTATATAGATGTGGTCAAAGGAAGAGACATCTGACACCCCTAGTGCTACAAAAGTTGTCAATGAGAGAACCAAAAGAATCAGGGTTGCCTGCCATCCAGAGCTGTTTTATAGACAAAAATGTACCAAATGAAAAATGAGCAATGGTGAGAGCCATCTCACGGAAGTCTGGTTTCCCAAAAACTATATATCTAAAGTAAAACAATCCTCCTGCAGTCAATAGAGAGAAAAGCATCTCCAAGACTAGCTTGCTCTTCCTCCTTTGAAGACTGTCTTCATCTCTGCAGACACCTAAAGAAGCTTGCTGAGGAAGCTCAGGTGGTTAGTGTAGGTGAGATAACTTTCAGTGACTGAATTGATTAATTGATTAACCTGGACTGTAATGTCTGCCAGACACACAAACAATGCTTTTTTAAAGTTAACTTAATAGGCAAATTCCAAGAAAATTGTATATTTGCACATATAGCAAACATACAGCAAACATATGCTGATTAAACTTGACTGGTATAAGTAGTTATTCTTTTTTTCATAAAGGCCAGACAGGCTCTAGGAATGCTTACTATTTTCATGAAGTGAAAAAAATAGATGTAGATACTGCTAAGAGTATCCATACATATAGTGTGCATTACTGTAAAAAAAAAAAAAAAATTAAAAATCTCTCTCAAAAGTATAAAGCCAGACATGCAAACTTCACAACTCCCAGTCAATCTTTGTTTTCATGGTAGCATAACACCATTAAAAAAAAAGAACCTGCTTTCTTTTCCAGTAAGTAGAATTTTAAGTATAAGGTTACCCAGTCACTAGGTTTTTGACCTATACATTTGTAATAAGAATAAATTCAACAGAAAAATTTGGTTGCAGGTTATTCCAATAGTAGAGTTTGGAAACACATATAAGTAGTTTTAGTCTTCGTTAAGAAACAGAATTACTGTCCAGTCTTTATTTCAGTCTTAATAAGAATAAAGGAAATGTCTTTCTCAGCTACTGTTCTAAATATTAACAACAATTTTATATTTCAAAACATTGGTAGCAAGTGTTCTTTTGAAAAATGAGGGAAGAAGGGTTAATTGTGGCTCATATAATTCAGTCAAGTAAGCAACTGCAAAACAGCTCTAATTTTTTTTTTAACCACTGACTGACTAATGGGTAAGAAACATGAGGATGCAAAAGCAATGTAATGATATGTCAGTTCTGGGATAAATAGAACAGTAGGGTGAGCAGCTAGCCAAAACTTTTGTGCTTTCACACTGAGGAAATATGACATTTTCTCTCCAGTAACATCCCTGTTGCCAGTAGATATCAACAGAGGACAAAGAAAAAGACTTTTTTTTGGTCTTCTTTTTCTTTTCTGCAGAGATTGTCTGTCACCACTAAGGCAGACTTCACCTCTGCACAACACAATAGACTTCTCTCAAAACTGCAAGCGGATGATAGAAGTGAAAAGCTTTGTAGTTGAAATGCTCTTGAGTATACTTTCAATTCTGGTTTATGGTCCTGAAAATCTGCTTTTTAAGAACAAGTTGCATGTGCAAAATAGCTATCCTTGCATGGTCAATGAGTAGAAAGTAATCTAAATTTATCCTTTTTAATTTTATGTATATCAGCCTTTACAAACAACAGCAGCCAAGCCTGAAAATTTGGCCCTTTGCAATGATAAATGAAGGTTTGCCTTATGACTATGAAATCACAAACGGGAATCTCCTTATCTAATTCAGAGTTAAAATCTCTACATTAACCAGCTTCTCTTTGGAGATAAGTATATCTAGTATGTGACACAACATACCTGTCTTTAACCTTCCTCTTAAAGTCAAGTGATAGTTTATCATGCTGAAGGAATGGAAGAGGGGAATCTTATGAGCAAGCAGATGGCAGGAAGCACTGTTTGTAGATATCATTGTGTGAGAGGTGGCATCTCTAAAGAAAGTGGAAGGAAGCA
Source organism: Fregata magnificens (assembly GCA_013389945.1). Taxonomy (NCBI): domain Eukaryota; kingdom Metazoa; phylum Chordata; class Aves; order Suliformes; family Fregatidae; genus Fregata; species Fregata magnificens. The sequence continues at coordinate 26,607 of WAAD01003926.1, read as the reverse complement.
CATGTTGCATTGAACATTTGAGAGCAAGTGCTTTAACCATAGAAGCTGTATTGTGACTGCAAGCTTTAAATCAGGTTTTATGGTTGGCCAGGACTGAATCTAAATTTCATCATGTCTAAGATACTAGCTTTGAAAAATGAACGTGTATTCGGCCTACTTCTGATTTTTATGATGGTAACTTAGGTACAGAAGGCTTAATTTTGGTAGTGGTTGTTAGAACTGATGTATCAAGAATAGGTTTCTTCAGAAACAACTTTGTTTTATGTTTGAAGGCAGGAGGAAGGATTATGTCACTGAGCAAGGCATTGCTTTTATCAGTAATTTCAGAAAAAATGGTTATACTTGTTTTTATAACTTCTCTCATGGTCACAGGGATGTGATCCATCTTCAACACGTGGCCTTCAGCCCACAGGGAACGCCAAACGATACCAAACACTCCCATTCGTCTGACCAACACAGACTTTCAAGGGTCCATCCAGTCTTTTTGTTAATGACTTCCCACTGAACTTTGACTTAAGTTTAAACAAAAAAAACATTCCTTACCTTCAGGGGGCTCATTATTCTGGACTGAGCATATTTAAAACACTGCTTAAAGCTCCAGTTCAACTGGCTAGTCAACACTCCTCAGGCATAATAGATTTTTTTTCCTCCCGAAGGTAGGAAAGGAAGCCTGTCTGTGCAGGAAACACAGCTTGCTTGGGAGCTGGTCTGAGTTTGTGAAATGAACACCCCCGGGAATGAAGAACGATCACAAATCTTCCAATTTGAGTCAGAGTATACACCTTTGATTTCTCTTTAACAAACATGTAACATATACATTTAAAAAAAAAGTGCTAGGTTACACTGCACACACAATTCTGCCCCAAGGAGAGGATGAGAGAAAGAACATTTTGTGACAGATGCTAATCGTGTTTGTTCATGTACTACTGAAAGGTGTTTGGATACTGTATGAAGGGGGTGGGGGAAGTGCAGTAAGAACCAACACAGAGGAGAATAGCCTCGCCATCACTCATGCCCCGACATGTTCTGCAGGACTGCTTCCCTGTCCCAGTGCACTGCTCTGTGCTTTATCAGGAACACGTTCTCTTTGCCATCTCCACAAGCTCACATCTTAAGTAAATGAAGTTGACAGTTTATCCATCAAGCCAGCTTCCTAAACCTAACAACATTACAATAAACCCTGTAAATGTTAACTCCGATTCTCAATAAACAAGAAATCTGAATGTAAAATAATACTGACAGCACAGAGAGCTATCCATAAACTCAGTCTTAAACATGAAGTTCCACAAATTTCTGCATGCGCTTTCTATTAGGCATCTGTGGTTTTCAAGCTCTGTTTCCTAGTCCAGAATACATTTCTGCAGGTTCATCAATTCCTCCATTCTTATTTCAAGTCAGCTGAATACCATATTGGACATCTGTTCAGATGTAAATCCTTTTAATGCTCTTGATGGGTATTCAAAATCATGTAACCTGTAAAACTTTCAGATACCCATCCCTATTTAATAGTAGATTATTACATTAATCCTCAGCCAGAAAACTGATCCTAAAATGCAGTCTCCATTCTCCGCTCTAACTCGCCTTGTGCTGACAGTTGCATGATTTTACCACAAGCAACATCTGTGTACTCCTTATCCAACTGCAGGCATAAAATAAGGGAAGGAAAGCGACCAGTTGACTTGATTTGATTGATGAGTGAAACTAAATACAGTGTGCAAATACTGTGTGTCTTGCAAAATGGTCACGAAGCAGTTTTACACACTGAACAAACTGACAATAAAACTTTATGCTAGATCCTTTATTGTGCCACATATGTTTTCATTTAACAAAGCACCTGTCATGATTGACCCTGTAATCTTATGATATTTCTCAAAGTGACAGTTTCAATAGCAATAACCTGCACTTTAAAGACATTTGTTGGTGATATTTGTACATTTAGGACCGAAGTCTTTACCAAATAGTCAAGTCAGGCACTGAAATCGGTGCGGACTTTGCAAAACTTCAGTAATGATGTCAAAATTGATCTCTAGTAATAAAAATGAAGTCCCTGCAAAAAATTACAAAGGGATTATGGCACAAAACATGTCTTTTTATACATGAGAAAGGCTTATCACCAGTAGGTTATTATCAAGCAGCCTAAAAGATCTGGAAGAAAGAAGACCATGAAAGCAATTTACAGTAAGTAACATGTAAGTTCATGTTTTATTGCAGCATTTATACAAGCAGTACTCTCTACTACTACAACAAGTTCCCCTTCGCAGCTGATACTTTCCTCCTACCAGGATACTTTTCCTCCTCTTGTTAAGTTGTCCTTAGTGCAACACTAGTCTTAGCCCATTCTCAGCTTGCCTCAGATAACAAAAGCAGTACACAAGCAGTCATCTTACTCCTGTGGAGTGGATGTCCTTTAAGGCCTTGCCCTCTTGTGAAGGGTATCACTGGCACTACAGAGCAGAGGAGTACAAAATGAACATGGAGAGAAGGTGGTTCCTGCCTGCCCTCCCCAGAGCTGGCAAAGCTGGCCACACCAGCATTCATGCCAGAAAGCTATCGGAGGGGTTTCTCTCTTTCTCTGAGCCAGAATCTCTCTGGCAGCTCTCCATGGGCCCTGCTGCTTCTCATGGGACTCAGCACGGACAAATGTCAGTAAGCAAAATGCTGCACACTCCATGGGAAACTGAACTCAGATGCTGTAGGCAGGTCCCAAATTACTACAGACAGGTGGAACTTCCACAGCAGATGCAGCCACATGTCAAAAGTCAGAAGGCGTTCTTGAGTTCAGCTAAACTCTGGTGAGAATCAATACAATTGCTGTTTCATAAGACTATGATGCAAAACACAAGAGTATTTAATGTTGCCTCTGCATTTTTGGTTTCATGGCATTGAAGTAACACTTCAGTATACATCTATTTATCAGACAGGGGCAGCTGGGAATGCTGAGAGATGAGCAAATGGCAAGCTAGAGATTTTGGTGTCCAGTTAGTCTTGGATGGGGCAATACTGTAAAATATTGGAGTAAGCATATGAAGGAGATTAGCTATATCACTGCAGCTATTTGAATTGTTATATTTAGTTTTAGGCTGCAGCCAGACATTCACTAAAAAAATGAACAAGATGGTATTAGAACCTAATATACCTTGGCTGCTTGTTTCTGCTCCTCTGCTGAAGGCTGTCATCCCTCTAGCAATGTAAATGAATAAATCTCATGAGCCTCTCTCATCTACTCCAGCACAAATTAACCAGCTTAGTTTAAAGCCCCTTCATCAGCAAGTTAAGGTAACTCAGGTGGCATTATGCTGAAGCAGAGAAAGATAGAGTCCTGTTGTCTCTTCTGTGAGGTTGCAGACTTTAGCAGAGGTTTAGTAATGAACAGCTGAAGGACAATAATATTTTAAACCACCACAGCTGCTTCTGTGATGATTGTCTGAGAGGGCCTCAGTGTTAACTTACTGAGATACATACACGGGGAAGGTCATACATATGCTAACTGCTACAGCATGCTTACAGATTCCAGAAGAAAAAAATACCGTATTGATGTGATTCAGATGTCTAAGCACTGGCTCTAGTGCAATTTAAGATGGTTATGGAAACCAGACGTCAGTGCAGACTTGCACATATGATTTGGGACTTATGGAAAACCTGCATTGTTGTGAAGGGGCAGCTAGAGGCCAGAAGGCTACCTCATGGTTTTACCCTACTTGCACTATTGCAAGACATGTACATTTAGGCAACTCATTCTTAAACACTTTTCTTGATTATAAGGACTGGGAACATGTTTTTAAAATTAAAAATTCAGGAAAGGATTTTTTTTTAAAATCCTTTTTTTTCTCTGATGAGATCAATGGTAAATTTCCTACTGCTATTCAGCAAGAACAGAATTAGGTTAACACTGGATGCTTTTGCAGACCATACTCTTCCATTCTGGAACACAATGTACAGGCTGAATTCTGCAGCTGTAGGTGTACGGAATACCTGGAGCCTTGCCTACGAGACACTAGTGAGCCCTTATGTTACTGAGTACATTGTCATTACTATTTCCTAATTCCCACAGGCATCGTTACCTTCCTCTGTTGAAAGCAGTCTTTCAAACACTTCTTGTGTGCTGCCAGGAGAGCTCAAGGAGAATCAGTTCTTCATCAGAAAGGTGTCTCAGCAAGTGGCACTTCCTCTGTATGATGACTTATACTTTGAACCACTTTGTTAGCCTACATGTGCTGCCAGCCAGAAAACAGCCAGAAAACAGACACTCAAGTGCTGCAATGTAGTTTCTGCCAGTTACGAGCTGGCAAGGGTGTGAAGGATTAGGGAAGGGTGCTGCACAGCTCCTGGACAAAGAGGCTCAGTCTTGTGATGACATCTACTGGCTAACCAGAAAGGCACTAACCCACCTGTAGGGAAGCTCATTCCATTTTCCATTCCTGAACATTTTAGGTACATGATGCATCTAACCTCAGAAAGAGGAGGTTAAAACAGCAAGGAAAATAAGGGCCCATTGAGAAACTCCACCTCTGCTGCTGATGCTTATTCTGACTATGTATCTTGCCTTCTCCCATAGAAGAGAAATGCAAAACAGATACATGTGCTGAGCTGTATTTGGAATGTATTGCAGGTAAAGATTTCCCTACTGTAGCAGCTTTCCAGCTTCGCTTTTTTTCAGTCCTACCTTCTCTTCTGTAAGCATGAACCACTTCTAAAGTGTCTGTGGCTGCCCCTCTCCATGCATGCTTTCATATTAACTTCCACCCCTAACCTGCCAAATAAGTACAAGCCAAACTGTCCTCTTACCTGATGGTTTTAGAAAAGTACACTTACATGTTTCTTTTTCTTCTAAGTCCTCATCTGCTAAACTATTTAGACATCCCTTTCACAGTCTAGCCAGTCCTCCCGCCAACTCACTTCCAGACTTTTCATCTTAGTTCCCAGCAGGTGTTTCATAGCACCCACTTCCTACCAGCACTGTGAGCTCAAGGCCCCATAAAGCTGATTCATTCAAAGTGTCAGAGTGCCTGGTCCCTGTGTGACTCCACCATAAAGAGGGAAGTCTGCTTCTTGCCACCACAACCCAGTTCCTTGCAGCTTTGCCCCTAGGTGCAAACCTGCTCTCTTCTCCCTTACCAGTCCAACACTGAAAAAGCACAGCCTGCCCTCAGTCGTGGTACAGACATGGTGTAACCCCTGGCTAAGTTCAGTCTCTAATGTACAAGGATGTAGAAAGACAGTACCCCTCCGGCCAGCTCACCACCCTTGAAGAGTGTGCTGGAGCATAAGATATCAGCCCCTCTTGATTCCTGTTCTCTGTCAATTCAGCAGGGATGATACACTGCAAAGGAGGTGGAATGTAAATTCTCAATAATTGTCCTTTAGCATGAGCTAAAGAGGTTGTTCATAGCCTTCATCCTAGCATTTTCACTACAGCAGAAGGAATTCAGAAATAATACCAAGGAGAGTAAGGAAGTGAAAAAGGTTATATAGATAGGATATGAAAAAAACCAAGTCAGGTTTTGCCAATCAAGCTATGCAAAGTGTAAAATACAAACAAATTACATAAAGGGAAAAAGTTAAGATTTTTCAAATGCTCTCATTTCTACTTAGCTTGGAGTTTATTAACTTCAGAGGAGCAACATAAGAATGTCATTCAAAGGATTGATCAAACATCCTTTTTAAAATACACATATTAAATCTTGCAAAAGCATCATTCCCTACAGTTGTAAGGTTATTTTCTCCCTTGACATATCATTCACATAATTGAGTTCACTCCATTCAAGTCAGTTTAGGCTAAGTGAAAATGGACAAAACCAAAGGTGTTCTAGAATGACTCTCCAGGACAAAGGCATTGTGTTAGTAGCTGATGAGTTGCACTAAATGGAGTTGGAATGGACTCCCCTGCCAAGGCAGCCAGCTCAAGGTAAAAGCATTAACCTGCTGGATTTAGCAGATTTTGTACATAGGCAAGACTCAAACTACAGGCAACTCTAGAGTCCTAACTTGCAGGAAAAGTATTTAAGTAATCTAACTAAAGGGCAAAGTTTGCTATTAGCAGTCTGGTATACCTGTAGATAATAAAGTTCAGAAAATTAAATCTCTCCCACACACACATTTTCATTTATTGACAGTCCTTTAACATTTTTCGACCTCAGCATGAACACTAAGATTAAAGAATCAGCCCACTAACGAATCAATATTCCTGCTTTTCAACAATGACCTTTTAAAGGCTTAAGGTAGGAGACATCCCTGGCTAACATAAAAGGTATTTCAAGCTATGTCACATGAACAGGAGCATTGCTGGAAGCCAGCTATTACTCTGGAAGCACCCTTCAGTGGTCATTCAGTCAGTTTGTGTGGTTTCATTCTTTTCTTTCCCCTAGGTAGAACCAGCTATTGGACACAGATCTGAAAGAACACAGGCAGCTCTCTCTGAGGTCAGGAAACAACTGCTTAATGTATCCTGCTTTCAACTTTGCTAATGAATGGGTAACTCCTAGGTTAAAAATTATCTTTCAAGGTTTATGTACTTTATGCCAGAAAGGGCAGGGGAAAAAAAAAAGAGTGAATTAAAATCACTGCTTGTTGTATGTTTAACCTACGTTCACCACAATAAATGTGTGAAATGGTGGTAAGCACAAAATATCTGCCAGTTTGCTAACAAATATTTTTGATGCTTATGCTAATGCCATCACCTAGAAAAAAATAGCGTTAATGTAGCTCCTAAGAGGATTTTTAAGTATCATTTTTATTACAAAGTCAAAAAACTTTCATGTAATTTTTGTTTCCAAGATTCATTCCATATTTCTGACTCAGAGAAAAAAAAGTGGCAATGCTCAAGTTTTTAAAAATCAGCTGATTATCTCCTTCATTTTATCTAGTTGCTTAAAAATCTGCCCCAAATATAGTAAACATCCCATAGTAGATTCTGAACACAGCACAGTGCTGCGAGTTTGAAGTTCCCTTTTCCAGTGGCCACAGACATACACACCAAATAAAACAAAATACGGGGAGGGGGAGAGACATTACAAAAGTATATTGTTAATGTGCCAGATATGGTGCAAAAATAACACAACCTCTTATGCTGCAGTCTCACCTTAAGAGGCTGTTGGGAGCTTCCTAGCTAATTAGGGAGGTGTCGGTTTATTGTGAGCATAGACCTTGTCAAGTGAGCAGAAGATATATACACGTAAGTCCTGTTCCACCATCTCCATGGCTGAGCCTGTACCTTGAACACCTGCAGTACCATGCCCTGGCTTTTTCTGATGTCCCAGAGGTGAGCTGCAATCAAGGATTGAATTTGGTTTGTTTTGTCAGAGCAAGAGAGAGGTTGTTATGTTACATAGCCATGAGGATACAACCTGCAAGTGAGCCATGATCAACCCAGCCCTGCTAAAATGTATGTTCGCCAGCAACAGCTTAGTGTCACAGCCCAGCTTTTATCATAGGACTTGGCATGTCCCATCAAGTGACATGACACAGCCCATTGGCAAACAGTGTATTAGGCTGTGAGCAGGTACCGTGAGTGCTTCACATACCTTGAGCTTTGCAGGTACTAACCGTCTGCCAGTTCCCCAAACCACTCCTGGATTCCAAATAAAATGAGAATTCCTTTGCGAGGCCTGCCAGTAATAAATGGCACAAACGTGTTCATCACAGCCCTTAAGAGTTCCACTAAGCAAATCAAACATGTATTCGCAACGCAGTTCCTCAGGGCAGTCCTGTGCAGGAGTACAAAGGTGAGGTTTCCCTGGCTCAGTGCCATGTGTGCTCCCCTCCAGATTCAGTAAAGCACTGTTCTGCAGATCTCCTACATGTAGCTCACCACATTTTGGTCATCTTTTCTGAACACCTCTGTGTAGCTCACCTGTTTGCCACGGCCACCTCTGTTTCCCCTGCTAGCTAACAAATTGCAGCTTTCCAGACTGCAGCCCATCATATCAGATCTCATCCATTTTTCTTTCTATAGCCCATATCAGTATTGGCAACTCCGTGATTCTTATGTATACAAGTGCAAGACACTGAAGACATGGTACAACAGTCTAGTCAGAATTGAAGGCATGGCATTGCAAGCAGCCTGAGGAATATTATGCTAAATTTTACAACCATTACTTTTGGTGGGGTTTTTTTCCCCATTGAATTACATTGGATTGAATAATCAATCCCACACACCCAGCAAGTCCAAGAAAATCTCAAAAAGCAAATCTTTTATCCATGTAAATATCATTTGCATATATGCTATCAGTCTCTATTTGTGATATATTTATTAGCCATATTCTAAAACCTAAGTAATTTTATTCTTGGATACACCAGGATGTTCTATATTAAGGGTGAGAACAAAGGCACAAATCTGCAGTATAAATATCAGGTTTCAGTTCCTTAAAGGTCTGTCTTTAGTCAACAGAGAGAAAGGGTAGGATTCATCTCATCCCAAAACAGATACCTAAAATAAATCTAAGTTTTAAGTTTGATGAAATAAATCCCCTCCTTGAAAGACAGATTAAGATGTTGTAGGCTAAAAAAGGACAATGAAAAGGAGATAAAGGGTTTTTTTCCTACCAACGTGAACTGCAACAGAGAGACTAAGAGTTATACCCAACATTACCAGCCAGCTGAAACATGACTGAAAAACTGAATAGAGATTTCAATCTCAGCCTGGTATAGTGCCTTACTCCAACCCTTATTTTCTCCTCAAGCGCAGTAGATAAAAATCTTCTGAAGTGAAGACAGAGGGAGATGAGAAGAGAGGTTTACAACAAAATAGTTTTATATGTGTCTCTGTGACCACATTTAAGGGACTTGAGAAGAAATTCATTTCTCAGTATAAGTTATTTTGATTTTAATTTTTTAAAGTAGGATCAGTCTTCTATTAAAATGAAAAATGCATTTTTAAATACCTCCTTAATCAAGTCACTGAAAAAATCCTATCCTACAAAGGACACAAGTAACTGTATACACTCTTGTGACAAAAGACCAGTCTGCTGACATTTCTGTCACGAGGAGAAAAATCAGATGGCATGAAGTTTTAAGACTTAGGACTGGGTATAACCAGCATTGTAGTCTCTCTTGTAAATTTTGAAGTGCAGTTCTAGCAATACAGAATTACACCTAACTCTGTATTACCCGGGGTTAAGGGTAAGGGGCCTGGGAAAAACCAGAAAATGGAAAAATAATAACAAGGGAACTATGAGACATGCTGGGGAGGATGATGTGCAGATAGGCAGGCAGCTCTGTAGGGCATCAGGTCAAGTTTAGCACAGGGTGGAAGCAATTAGTTCAGCCCTCAAACAACTGTGAGTTTGCTTATATAATTAATCCTGAATTCCGCTCTGAAGTTCTCCCTTACCAGATAAAATTTTCAAAACCATCTGAATGACTCAGAAGCCACTGCTTTTTGGTGAAACTTCACATGTATCTCCAGTGCAAAGAGATTAGGAGAACGCTACCGAGATCTCCAGTCATACAGCAAGGTGTCAGTTCCACTTTATGAGCCACAGAGGTGACAAGCCCAGCAGAGATGACTGCTTCACTGGCAGAACTCAAGTGGCATGAAGACAAAAAAATAATTTATCTTTCTAGGACAATGAAGAACTCTACTGTCTTGCAAGAGGATACACTATTCCCAGGTTTTATGTCTACTGTCATATTTTACTTTCCCCCAGCTTGATCTCATAATTTCAGTGCAGCACTTTTAATTTCAACATTTTATTTGCTAGCAAAACTTGCTGGGCTTTTTTTTTTGTTGAGTTTTCATCATATGGACATGAAATGGGAAAAGAAACAAGAAGATTTGATTCTAAATTTTCATGAATTATCATAATTTCTTCTAATCCCATAAAACCAAAAGCACCTAAATGGCCAAGTGTTTAATAGCATCACACATCTCCATTGGAGCAGCTTCTCCTCCTCCTGCCATGCAAAGATGTGGAAGCACAAAGCATTCCTTATTTTCCTTGCTTGCTTGGAAGTAGCCTAAATGATGACAACAGTACTTTCCTAACCCTCTGTAATGGCCATAGAAATCAGCAGTGCTCTTGCAATTGCATAACAAAAGCTCTAGGACTCACACTCAGTGACTGCAGCATATGCCAAAGAACACAGCACCCAAAAGACCAAACACCTCCCAAACACCCAACTCCATACAGAACACCTATGTTTTACTTGATGATACCAATCTGATCAACCACAGCTCTTGGCAGACTAGTGCAAACTAGCATTCACGGCAGATTCTCAAAAAGCTCCAGTTAGATCTACTTCCTTATGTACAATTTCTAATTATCAGGGTTTATTTGTTCCAAGGATACCTAATACTGTAATCACTTGGTAGAGCACAAACAAAAGGACAGTCTGGGGAACTGATCTGGTTAAGCAGTGATCCATCTGAATATATACAAAGCCTAAATCTCTTCAGAAAGAGATATGTGGCTGAACAGGAATAGTCAAGAACAGAGGCAATGTAAGACTGGTCAGAATATCAGTATTGCAATCTGCATTAGAAGCTCAGCTCCCCATGTAGAGAACCTGCAGTCATTGCTTCGTGCAATATCTGTCTCCACCTTGCTGCATCTGCACCCAAACGATATGATCACCTTGCTAAAACTTACTCCATCTTCTGAGGCTCCTGTACCACTATGCTTCTATGTCTTTCTGGCTGCAGTAACAGGATGGCAAGATGCAGAAAGCAGTCATCGGAGTGTGTGGGGTGCTGGCACAGCTGGAATGGACAGAGTAGCATGCTCCTGTGTAAACACCAGTTTGTTCAGAGACTCACACAACTTGGAACAAAAACCATCCCAGAGCAACCCAGTTCAGTGAGGCCATAAGATCCTATATCTGTGCTTCAGAAAAGCCATTTGCAAACCCAGCTCTGGCAGTCTCAGCGTGGATGGCTACATGCTGTGAGTTTACTGCAGCCCTGCAATATGAATGCTCACAAGCAGACGTGGATCACTTGCACGCTGAGATCAGCTCTTGGACCCAGGTCACAGCTGCAGTGGTAACATACCTTCAGGGACTTCTAATGGCCAGTCTGCACTTCAGCAAGTCTTCCAATCGACTTCATGGAAACCCCACTAGTTTCATCTAATGAAGGACTTCTTGATATACCAAACAAACACATAATAGAAGGGATTTAGGTCCTCCTAGATTCTTGCAATGTGTGACATACCTCTGATGATGAAAGTAGAAGGCAAAGGATATTCTCAGTTACACATTAGATAGATTTGCTTCAAAGACCCCACAGAAAGACATTTTTCCACTTAAAGTGAAACTGTCAAGAACATATTTCTGCCTGAGCTCAGAGATCTCTCATTAAAACACGTAAGGAGAAATAAAAGACATATATAAAAAGTAACCAGATTGTAAAAAGTGACATTTCACCCTGATATTCCAAACTAAGCCCCTATTTTTAAAGAAAAGAGAATGCCGAGTTTAGCACACAATGCAAGTTATGGAAGAGATATGTGTATATATAACTTAAAGCTGCAGCTGGCAAAGAAACAGCTACACAAAAAGACAAATTACATAGAAATCCTCACATTAGATTCACTTCCCATTTTGATTACTGTAATTCTTTAGATTTCCTAAATCATTACCCTTTTTTCTGCAGTGCCACAGAAAGCACTGCAATTTCTTGTTGCTCCAGGGAAAATTCCTTCTACTACTGCAATTTCATAACAATTTAAAATCCACATTTTTTCCTAAGTGGTTTTTGGATGTATGGCACCTTCCTTTTGGTCTCTCTTTATTTCTGTATTAATATCCTTCTTTGTCTTTGTTCTTTCTCTACAACTGTTCAAAACTGAAAGTGAAGCTTAGTTGCATAGTTGCATCTACACCAATACATCTTCCCATTTTCTCCAAACCACTGGCTCACAGTTTTCTTATCTTATGCTGCATGTTACTCCCTCTTGCACTACCCCTTCATCTTCACAATTTTACCTGGCAATCACTATGTCCAAATTTCCATTCTCTCTCAACAAAGCATTCCATGATTGCTTAAATGTTAGCATGTGAGACATAAGTACATTTTCATATATTCTTTATTTGATATGACAGATATAGGTAATACAAATATTTCTGTAACAAAAAGAATTTCTAGCACTGTAATGCTCATTATATTATCCTTTAAAGCAATATTTCTTTAAAGTACGAAAGTCTGCATTTACATCAAGCCCAAAGACTAAAGAAGGCAGACTTGAGAACAGTCCATTCATAAGTGAACCTGAACTCATTTTACTTTGTTACAACTATGTATTTTTTAAATCCAGTAAAAAAATTGAATTTGTCTGTGTATGCTTATTAAAACACAGGATTGCTTTTCATAACATGTTATTCATGATCTGTATTGTACTAACACACAAATGTCCATAATTGCAATGAAAAATACAGAAACAGTACAATTAACAGGGTGCTGGATTCAATGACAATTAGACTGTCAATGTAGTGTTTTAAATCTGTGTGCAACCAGGATAGCTTTCTAGGCAGCAGGTACTAACTTGGACATGCCAGACACACCAACATATACTTCAAATGAGGGGTAAATAAAGGTTATTAATGAATTGCAAAATAGTGTACATTCTGATAGAAATCTTGACCTCATGACCATATCTGACAGGCAACCCTGGCAAATCTTGCCGTAGCAGCTTTAAGACGCTACGCCCCATAGCTGTCCACCCCCTTCCTACATTACTGGCAGACCTCTAGCAGTGTTAGTGAAGCAGAGTATGTGTCCCTGCCCCTAAAACACCCATTCATAGTTCAGCATCTTAGCTTGCACTGCTACAGAGCTGGACTAACACTGGAGTTACTAACATATGCATACCACTCTGCTGACTCTGTAAAAAGGCAGCTACCTGTGGCAGAGGGGGATTTAGTAATATATTAAACCACCACACCTGTTTCCTCAGTAAATGACAGTCAACACTTTTTTCAAATGTGGTCATTATTCCAGCAATCCTCCCACTATCTTCAAGAAGAGCTTAGGGACAAAACTTGTGACAAGTAGCATCAGCAAGTTTAAATACATTTGATTAAAGGGAAAAATGTTAGCTTTTAACCCAAAAAGAGGCTAACCTAACAAAATAATGTCCAGATCGTTGCCCTCACAGAGGTTCCTTTGCCTTGCTTATGTCCCAGGCGGCCCATTGGAGCAGAACGCTCTCATGCTGCAGAGGAACAGCAGTTTCTACATCATACCCTACACTGAGCACAAAAAAAGTGAGGGTGGCCCTATGCATCAATAGATCCCAACTTTTGGTACAATGCATTGGCATCGCACACTGCAATCCAAATAAGCAATTGCAGCACATACAGATACATGGCACCTAGCTTTAAACTAGTTAGTTAAAAAATGTATGGCAGTGGCAATGCAGAACTTGGCATCAACAGTTGCTTCTAGGACATACTGCTTCTGCAGATCAATCATAGAATCACAGAATCACAGAATCGTAGAGTAGTTTGGATTGGAAAGGACCTTCAAAGGTCATCTAGTCCAAACCCCTGCTATGAGCAGGGACACCTTCAGCTAGATCAGGTTGCTCAGAGCCCCGTCCAACCTGACCTTCAGTGTTTCCAGGGATGGGGCATCTACCACCTCTCTGGGCAACCTGTTCCAGTGTTTCACCACCCTCCTTGTAAAAAATTTCCTCTTTATATCTAGTCTGAATCTACCCTCTTTTAGTTTAAAACCATTACCCCTTGTCCTATCACAACAGGCCCTACTAAAAAGTTTGTCCCCATCTTTCTTATAGGCCCCCTTTAAGTACTGAAAGGCTGCAATAAGGTGTCCCCGGAGCTTTCTCTTCTCCAGGCTGAACAACCCCAACTCTCTCAGCCTTTCTTCACAGGAGAGGTATTCCATCTCTCTGATCATTTTTGTGGCCCTCCTCTGGACCTGCTCCAACAGGTCTGTGTCTTTCCTGTGCTGAGGACTCCAGAGCTGGACACAGTACTGAATCCCAAGCAGAATCCCAAGCTACTGTGGCTACAGTATTATTAATACTTGGTCCAGATGGTAAAGTCAGTACAGGTACCTCTCTAGTCATTATTCTGCTTTACAATTAGCCTGCTGTGATTTACACACAGCATCCATCATGAGTAGAGGATTTAGGTATCCTTTGATGCAGCCCAGAATCATTGTGAATGTTCAAAATAGCTTTAGAAGTCAGCTTACCGTATCACCTTATCTAGAAGTGCAAAAAGATTACATTTTATTTCCATGCAAAAATAATCTGGTTAACTGCAACACTGATGTAATGTTTTCAGATACTCTGTTCATCAAAATCATCTCTATTAAGCCATAACATAGCTCACTACTACACCATTTGGGAAACCAGAAACACCTCGTCACTGTTGCATATGAAAATGTAAAGTACAGTGATTTGCTGTACAGTATGAGATTATGTTAGATTTCAAAAATTGCAACACCAAGCGCAAACACAAACAGGAAATTCGGCATGCACCTGCATGCATTGTCTGTAAACAGAGATGTCTTAAGAAAGAAATCTGCAGGGGCAGCATTTTCTTTGTTAAGCAAAAGGAATAGTAAAATATCAGAGTAAGTTGGCATCTCTACAGACACTGCATGTTTGAACAAACATGCTGCAATTTCTTGTTTTATTATAGCAGCATCTCTGGATTTTTCCCAGTAGTGTCAGAGACAGCAATGGACAGTTACCGACCGAAAAGGAGGTCACACGACAGCAGTAGCTTGTGCAAAATGAGACTGCTCAGAGCTTCTGGATCAACTGTTTTCCTTGTTCATTGAATTCTTCACTTTAAAATAAAAAATATATTTTGATAAATGTGAGTAACATTGATTCCCTTATTCCAGTTTACCTGGATCTCTGGGATGGGGGTAAACCCCCCCCCACCCGTGGGGCTGTTTGAACAGCCTAACTTGGGCAGCAAAGTTAAGCCTTGGTTAGAAGACCCATCTCCCTAACTTCCCATGAAGTCCCTGCAAGGAGAGAACGGTCTCTTCAGTGCAACCTCAGGGCAGAAGCTGAGTAGTTTCAGCTGCTTTCTGAAGAAGCCCTTCTTTCGTGGGCACTGGCCTATGAGCATGGTCTCCTGACTTCATCCCCAGCACTAGAAAGCCACTGACTCAGTACTAGATGGGAAACTACTTTGTCTTGACATGCACAATACCAATAATTACTTACACACTGTTTTCAAAGCAATAGAGAACATGTATGCATTCTGGAATTCCTAAGACCTTTTCTCTTAAAATGAAGAAGATGCACCTTTTTTTTTTTTATTTTTAAAAGAAGAAACAAACACAATGAACCAAGTTTTGAAAAATCCTGTGACATTGTAGTTCTCCACTAGCTTTTACTTAATCAAACACTGAAGCGTTTGCCTGATGACTTGGTTTCTGTGACATGGAGTGCCTTGTATGTTTTGACGTCTCAAAAGGAGATACTGTTTCAATGATCTATCCATTGCGTGGATGCCACATTCAACCTGTTAATCAAACAGCTGATGCAAGGGATGGCATTTATTATGGTAGAACCCAAGATAGAGCCCGCTGGATTTTCCTATTGGACAAGTTTTATAGGATTATAATGCACGACCCATCATTTCAATAATCAAACAGCATGTCTCCTAAAACACGCAAACCACCATCTTGTGTAATGTACTTAAGAAGTTTAATCCACTTTTGGTCTAGTGATAATCAATTTGCAGCACAATGTTCCTTCCACAAGAGCAATTAAGTTATATTTTCATCACTTGTTACCTCAATTCCAAGCTAAATCCATCACCAATATTGATGCAACATTCTAAAGAAAATCAGAAGTTTCCTTTATTGAACAATTAAAATGATTTAAACATTTAATAAAAGTGATTAGAATATTATGAATTAGAACACATAAAACTTATTCTATTTTATGTGTGTAATGCTACACGTAACATGTGTTTTTTCCTGACTTGTTCTCATAAATATCACAGATATCTGTGTAATTTTCCACCTTATTTTTTTTCTGTTTTATTCATTATTTTCTTCTTTTTATTTTTATATTATTATTCAAAAATACACAATCTTTTATGGCATATTCAAACCTCCAAGAAAAATTTGCCTAGGTGCTAATGCATCATGCTGGAATGCCATTCTACAAACTAAATGGACTCATAATATTTTATAAACTGCCTTTTCTCTGCTGTTAAGCCACCAGTCAGGAAAATCTGCAATAAAACTTTTATAACAGTAGCTAGAGAGCTGTTTATGCATTTAACTATTAAATCTTCTTAGCTTGAGGAGCCCAAGAGTGTGGTTGCAAGATGGTCTTAAACTGATTAATTATGGGATGCTGTGGATAGGAAGAATCCATGCCTTTGTGTGTGGCTGCATCATCGCTAGTGCCAGCACAGAAAGAACAGGTACAGCCAGACGCTGCTGTCACCTCCTCTGGTCCCCCAGTTCCTAGCTATGTGGTCTCCCTGCTGCTCATCACTGTCTGCCTAGTAAACCAATTCAACGCCCTACCACTCAGCATAAGAAGCTACTGGCTTTCTGCCAGGAGAGTTAGTTGAATCAACTTAGCATGCTTTAAACTAGTGTAAGATGAGATAGGAAAGGATGAGAGAGGGAGAGGGGCTCTCTTTTGGCAGCCACAAGTCATCAAGTCAATCTGACTGTACCACTGAACCACATTTTAAGGGAGGAACCCAACTGCTCTAAACTCCATAAATAGATGATGGAGAGAATCAAGGCACTCCAGAGGGCTACTTGGCCTGCATGAGACCTGAAGTGCCCTCTAGAGGTACCTGCTCTGGAGGCATCACTTCTAAGTGTTAAGCTATCTAGAATCCATGCTAGGTGGCATAGATTATGCATTCCCTTTCCCCCTCCCACTCCCCTCAGCCAAACAGCATCTGATTCATTAATCTATATTAAAAATTAGGGATGGAATTCATTCCAGCTGTAAAGCAGTACACTTTTATCATAGTTCAGATACTTTCAAAATATTCTTTCGTACTGCTTACATGATTATTTTGAAGTTTCCTGATTTTAGTTAGTTAAATTGAAAGAAAAATTAACACTTCCAAGTTTGCCTCCCAAGTCTGTGTTTCTTCTAATTTTACCAGCCACTCTGGATAGGGATGTCTATGTTCCAGCATATAATACTCACCTCATACAAAGAACGAGATTCACCTTTCTCAAAGGAGGAAGAGGGTCTTTGTTCACAAGCTAGCAGGGCTCGTTAACAGAGCTTTAAACTAGATGTGAAGGGGGAGGGGGATAATATCAGGCTTGCCCATGACAAGCTGTGGGATGACATGCCAAGGTTAGAGGGATGGAGTGCTAGCAAGGGCCCTCAGCCTGTTGCTCTGAGACGTGCTGGACACACTGGAGCACACCTGAAGTCTTACGGAGATGAGTCAGGGGCTCCTGAGGTAATAGAAGCCAACAGGGGAACACTGGTGAAATACCTCAAAGGAATTAAGGTGTGTTCCTGTAAGAAGGTGACACTGCCGACAGCCCAGCTGAAGTGCCTCTACACCAATGTATGCAGCATGGGCAACAAACAGGACGAGCTGGAAGCCACCATACTGCTAGAAAGATACGACCTAGTTGCCACTACTGAAACTTGGTGGGATTAATCCCATGACTGGAGTGTGGCTATCGATGGCTACAGGCTGTTCAGAAGGGACAGGTGAGGAAGAAGGGGCAGAGGCGTTGCCCTCTACATCAAGAAATAGATAGAGTGTGAAGAGCTGTCTCTGAAGAATAGCCACGAGCAGGTTGAAAGCTTATGGGTAAGAATCAGAGACCGAGGCAACAAAGGGAACCTTGAGGTTGGTGTTTACTACAGGCCGCCCAATCAAGGGGAGCCTATTGAGGAAGCCTTCTTACTGCAGCTACAGGAGGCGTCATGCTTGCAGGCTCTTGTCCTGCTGGGGGCCTTTGACCACCCTAACATCTCCTGGAAAAGTAGCACAGTGAGCTATAGGCAATCCAGGAGACTCCTGGAATGCATTGAGGATAACTTCTTAGGCCAGGTAATAGACAGCCCTACCAGAGGGGATGCGATACTGGACCTGTTGGTCACCAATGCAAGTGAACTAATTGGTGACGTCAAGATTGGAGGCAGCCTGGGCTGCAGTGATCATGCACTGCTGGAGTTCACAGTCCTGAGGGATATGGGTCAGGGAAAGAGTAAAGTCAGGACCTTGAGTTTTACGAAAGCAAAATTCCAGCTCTTCAAGGTGTTAGTCAATAGGACCCCCTGGGAAACTACCCTCAGGGACGAGGGAGCAGAACACAGCTGGCAGATCTTTAAGGATGGTTTCCACAGAGCAAAAGAGCTCTCGACCCCCAGGTGTTAGAAATCAGGAAAGGAAGGCAAGAGACCAACATGGATGAGTCAAGACCTGTTGGTCAAACTAAAGGGCAAGAAGGAAATGTACAGGCAGTGGAAGCAGGGACAGGTATCCTGGGAAGAGTATAGGGACATTCCCCAGTTGTGTAGGGATGGGGTCAGGAAGGCCAAGGCATGGCTGGAGCTGAACTTGGCAAGGGATGCAAAGAATAATAAGAAGGGCTTCTGTAGGTATGTCAGCCAGAAAACAAAGGTCAAAGGAAGTGTACCCCCCACGATGAACATGACTGGCAAACTGGTAACAGTGGACGAGAAGGCTGAGGTACTCATCAACTTTTTTGCCTCAGTCTTCACTGGCAACCTCTCTTCCCACACCTCTCAAGTGGATGGGCCTCAAGATGGGGACTGGAGGAGCAAAGTCTCTCCCACTGTAAGAGAAGATCAGGTTTGTGACCACCTGAGGAACCTGAATACACATAAGTCTCTGGGACCTGATGAGATGCATCCCAGAGTCCTGAGGGAATTGGCTGATGTAGTTGCCAAGCCACTCTCCATGATATTTGAAAAGTCATGGCAGTCAGGTGAAGTCCCTGGTGACTGGAAAAAGGGAAACATTGCACCCATTTTTTAAAATGGTAGAAAGGAGGACCCTGGGAACTACCGACCTGTCAGCCTCACCTCTGTGCCTGGGAAGATCATGGAGTAGATCCTCCTAGAATCTATGCTAAGGCAAATGGAGGACACAGAAGTGATTCGAGACAGCCAGCATGGCTTCACCAAGGGCAAGTCTTGCCTGACCAACCTAGTGGCCTTCTATGATGGACTGACTACATCAGCGGACAAGGGAAGAGCTACTAATGTCATCTATCTGGACTTCCATGAGCCCTTTGACATGGTCCCCCACAACATCCTTCTTTCTAAATTGGAGAGATATGGATTTGATGGGTGGACTGTTCACTGGATGACAAATTGTTTGGATGGTTGCATCCAGAGGGTAGTGGTCAATGCCTCAATGTCCAGATGGAGATCGGTGACAAGTTGTGTCCCTCAGGAGTCCATACTGGGACCAGTATCTTCATCAATGACATAGTGGGATTGAATGCACCCTCAGCAAGTTTGCAGTTTGCAGTTGACACCAAGCTGAGTGGTGTAGTTGACATGCCTGAGGGACAGGATGCTATTCAGAGGGACCTGGACAAGCTCAAGAAGTAGGCCCATGTGAACCTCAGGAGGTTCAACAAGGCCAAGTGCAGGGTCCTGCACCTCAGTTAGGGCAACCCCCAGTATTAATACAGGCTGGGGGATGAAGGGATTGAGAGCAGGCCTGCAGAGAAGGACTTGGGTGTACTGGTGGATGAAAAGCTGGACATGAGCCAGCAGTGTGCACTCGCAGTCCAGAAAGCCAACCGCATCATGGGCTGCATCAAAAGAAGCGTGGCCAGCAGGTCGAGGGAGGTAATTCTGCCCCTCTACTCTACCTTGGTGAGACCCCACCTGGAGTACTGCGTCCAGCTCTGGAGTCCTCAGCACAGGAAAGACACAGACCTGTTGGAGCAGGTCCAGAGGAGGGCCACAAAAATGATCAGAGAGATGGAATACCTCTCCTGTGAAGAAAGGCTGAGAGAGTTGGGGTTGTTCAGCCTGGAGAAGAGAAAGCTCCGGGGACACCTTATTGCAGCCTTTCAGTACTTAAAGGGGGCCTATAAGAAAGATGGGGACAAACTTTTTAGTAGGGCCTGTTGTGATAGGACAAGGGGTAATGGTTTTAAACTAAAAGAGGGTAGATTCAGACTAGATATAAAGAGGAAATTTTTTACAAGGAGGGTGGTGAAACACTGGAACAGGTTGCCCAGAGAGGTGGTAGATGCCCCATCCCTGGAAACACTGAAGGTCAGGTTGGACGGGGCTCTGAGCAACCTGATCTAGCTGAAGATGTCCCTGCTCATAGCAGGGGGTTTGGACTAGATGACCTTTAAAGGTCCTTTCCAATCCAAACTACTCTACGATTCTGTGATTCTAAGAGGGGAGCGAGAAAACGACAGCTTGCAGCTGCTTCACCACGAGCCAAGGTATTAAAAGGTAATAAATCACATGAGTTGCTGACACAGCCTTTTATGTGATTTCCCCAGAATCCCACTGAGATGTACCTTTTTCTCACAGTTGGTGGTTATCAACCATGCTTCATTTTCACGTTGAATATGGCAACCAGTTGCTAGCCCCAACTCAGCTATCAGTGATTCACGCTAATTTGAAAATGCTTCTTTCAGATAAAATTTGTAAGCCACTTATATTCTTGATCCTTTGTATACCTGAAGCATTAGAGTCTTGCTTCATCACAGCTGAATAAACTAACAGGGGATTGAGTATTTCTTACTGCCAGAATACAAGCCCTGGGTTTCTCTAGATTGATACACAATAGTATGTACGTCAACAGCATCCTGGGCTGCATTAGGAAGACTGCTGCCAGCAGGTTGAAGTAGGTGATCCTTCCCTTCTATTCAGGCATGGTGAGGCACACGTGGAGTGCTGGGTCCAGTTCTGAAGTCCCCACTACAAGAGCAACATGGACATACTAGAGCAAGTCCAGCAAAGGGTCACAAAGATGATGAAGGAATTGGACCATCTGACGTATAAGGAGAGGCTGAGAGAGCTGGGATTGTTCAGCCTGGTGAAGAGAAGGCTCAGGTGGGAAACTTATCAATGCGCATGAACACCTGATGGGAGCGTGTAATGAAAGGGAGACAGACTCTTCTCAGAGGTGCCCAGTGACAGGAAGAAACAATGAGGACAAACGAAATTACAAGATGCATTCAAACATGAGAAAACACTTCTTTATTATAAGAGTGTTGAAACATTGGATCAGGTTGCCCAGAGAGGTTGTGGAGTCTCCATCCTTGGAGATATTCAAAACCTGACTGGGTTCCTTCCTGGATAACCTGCTCTAGTTGATGCTGCTCTACAAAGGGGTATTGGACTATATGATCTCCAGACGTGCCTTCAGACCACTGTTATTCTATGATTCTATGGCTTGCATGAAGTCACGTACAAAGTGTGAAGAATTAGGAATAAAATCTACTTTAACAACTTCATCTCAAAGCCATCCTTTCTCCACTTGGAGACACAAAAAACTGGGAAAGTACTAGATTCTTTTCTAATCATTTTATTTATTTGTACTCAGAATTTTATTTGTATTCAGAATATTGAATATAAACGTAATGTCTTTGTTTCCTTAACTTCACAGCTAATAGTTCCATTGCATTTCTTGTAGGCATCTGCACATAAACATACATGATCAGGACACTCTATACTCACACAACTATTTAGAAAAATGTAATGAAATATTTATAAGGAAGTGCCTGCAGTATTTTGGTTTCAATTTTGTAATCTTCAGTGCTCAACTCCCTATTTTCTCTAATCACTTGGTGTATTAAAGGATTATATATAGTAGATAAAAATTTTACTTGCATCTCTAAGCATTTGATTTTATCTGAATCACAACTTCTTGGTATTTCATTCCACCAAAAATTATCTCTGTATTCTTTCTCAACTATTTAGATAAAAGGAATGGCCACTGCAAATGAAAGTGGTTTGCCAAATTTACAGTGAAGAAAAAGATAACACAATCTTACTTCTATTAATTCCATCAACTCATTAAAACTGTTCTCAGTATCTACTGCATATGTGGCAGTAATTAACTTTATAGAGAAATAAAGTGGAACCATGACCATCTCCAAGCACCAGGAAAGCTGAAATGCAGAACTTGAATTTTGGTTTTATGAATAACACATATTTAAACTGTAAACAAATGCACTGAAACTACAGTGTAAACAGATTAGGTAGGAGCAATTTAAAAGACACATTAGATTAACTGTACAGTTCTCGGCCTTTGATAAACTTTAATAAACACACTTCTGATATACTCTGAAATTCAGAGCATACCATGATAAAAATACCATGAAGGTGAAAAGAACTGCAGTTTTCTTA
This sequence comes from Fregata magnificens, assembly GCA_013389945.1. NCBI lineage: Eukaryota > Metazoa > Chordata > Aves > Suliformes > Fregatidae > Fregata > Fregata magnificens. The sequence continues at coordinate 4,318 of WAAD01003926.1, read as the reverse complement.
GCTAGGAAAAGATTATATAATTTTACGGAAGCCCTAGCATGTGCAATTTTAATTTACTCAGTGTCAAAATCAGACAAGCCTGCACGTCTACTTTTAGCTTCATTTAATTTCATTCCTCTTTTTAAATAGGATTTCAATTATTGGGTCCAATCCTTTGGGGTTTTTTATGCGATTCACACCTAAATTTTTCCACAACATTAATTTCAGCAAAGGAAGCTCTGTGTGGGAGTTATGGAACTGTGTGCATAGAAGCAACTTTTTCTAACTTCCACCAATGACCAAGATGTACCATGACATCATGGAGGGTTTCTCAGTTTACATCTTTTTTATTAACAAATAAATAAACAAAAAGTATCCTAGATCATTAGTTTTAGATTAACTTCCTTATAAATTCCAGCCTTTTAAAAACATTTAATGAGTTCTCTGTAAAAGGTGTAAAACAGTGTTGTTCTCATCAATTTTCAATATTTTTTTATTTATTTCTCCTTGCATAAGGAAAACCAGTATATGAGGATTCCTAGTAAACCTTCTCAACAATCACTGTTCTTTACAGCCACCATATTATTTCACTGTCTCTTTTGCAAAACAAACATCTCAGTGATAGTCCACAGTGAAGTTCAGGAGCTATGTATTTTGCAGGAGTGCAGCAACTCAGGTGAACAACTCCACTGCACATACAGACATCCTGTAGACTTATTCCACGGGGGACACTGTGGTGTCACAGTCTTCCTCTATGCTTGATCAAGGACCCGTTCAGAATAAGCTGCACCCTGATACCTGTAGGTTCCTCCCTATGATGCTCAACGAGGTCTTGCACTCACATGCTGTAAGAACACGAGGCATCTGGTAGATTGTAAGTGAACAATACCAGCTGTCATGGGTGTTCACTTTGGGAGTTTTTTGGACCCTCTGCAGTTCTCTGCTCTTCTCTAGGCCTAACAACTCTGGGTTTTGTCATTTCTAAAGATGCCTCCTTGCTGCTCACTCACAGATTACCACAAACTCATCATGAAAGAAACTGCAGCATCCTCGTTACTAAAATCCTGTTAACAACAGTTAATTAAAAGTTAATCTCTACTAATCTTTACTGTTGCGTAACCCACATCTAAAGCACAACAACATCTGATCTCATGGATGTATAATGACTGTTTAGATACTGTAACAACTGTTTGCAAAAAGCTTTGAGGAAGACTGATTTTGATATACCTCTTTTCTAATATCAGGAGTATCCTAGTGGAATAAGGAATATCTGCTGATTTGTATTAACACAATATAAAAACATTCAATGTTTTAAATACTCTATTTTTAACCATAATACATATTACAGCAAGCTTTACTGGTCATTGTCCTCCAGAGAACACAAAGAACAGCAATATGCATTCCTGAGACCAAAGGATAGTGTTAACTTTTAGCAACCTCTAGGTTGTTTTCTGCTGATTTAAGTAAGTGCCTACACTGCAGGGAAGCTCAGCCACTTGTTTTCTTAATTTCTATTTTTGTTTTATATTAATTTTAATTTAACAGTACGATTCATGGGACTTGCTTCTTCAGTGATGTCTTTGTTTCAGTACTTTTCTTGTGATGGGTTGATTTTTGATAGTATGACATTTCCTTTATATCATCTGAATAAAGATCACCCCGACTGTGCTTCCCTTTCACCTTTGCCTTCTGCACGTTTTTTTTAACACTTCGGAGTTTCTCACTCTAAATGAGAATTTAACTGAAGGCTAGCATCTAGATCCCCAAACATCTAAAGCTGGGAACTGTGCATGCAAAGTTAGTATGTTTCTTTTGGTTACTGTCAGCAGGAATGTACATCTGAGTTGGAGAAAAACCATTCAAATGAACCGGTGAATGAATGTTTAATTACAAATGTGCATGCTTTTAAGAGCTACACAATGCTGCAACATAGGAAGTACAAACTTGCAGGGCAGGGGGTAAGGATCTGGGTCATTTAGTCACTTTGATAAAGAAAAACAAGTGCCTGGAACTAGACCCCAAATCAGTACAAGTTAAAGACGAACAGTTAATTCCTGAGACATTCAATGAAATAGTACAAACCAGAACATATCAAGGACACAGATGTTTATGCCCCCAGGCTACAGAATTACAACGTTAGCTTTTCACAATGTCCATGACCAGGAGCACTGACTGATTGATCATTAATGCATTAGTAGGCAAGTTGATAAATACTGTTATGCTAGCTAGGATACTATCAAAAGTGATAAGGTCACATCGATATCAATGTAATCAGATACTTAACAATAGAATACACGGGCACAAATATCTGGTAAAGGAAAATTACTAAGCAGATTCTACTACACACCCAGACAGCTTACACTGCTTTGAGCAAGTACTTCAAATATTTAAAAACAGATGCTTCCAACTATATATACTTTGTAGTTAAAAGACAATTAAATAGCTTATCCGTCTATGATATTTTTATCCAAATTTAGATGATGCTTGAGAATCTGCTTTTAAATGTTATTTTTTACAACCTGCACCCACAAATAATAAAATTGAAGAGGAGTGGGATTAATCTTTTTCACCTTTAGATGTCTAAATTTTTTCTAGTTGTACCAGGCCCCCCTTACCATAAATGGAGAAATGAGCACCCCAGGAGAGAAATTCAACTAATCTATCAGCTCTTCTCTTAGACTGAGATGAATCACCCTTACTTAATCAGATGAACAACTCCATTAACTATAAAAGGATCTAAAAATTACCATTAGATTTGGAACCATATATTTTGGACATGTTAAAACAAATTACTCCTATCCTTTTTATCTTCTGTCTGAATTTGAAAGAGCAAAATTTGGCTGTACACTGAGGAGAATAATTTTTTGTTATGACATAATAAATGAGAAGACTACTAAAATATATTGCCTCTTTAGACCTTCCATTTTTACAAAAAAACCTGCCCAGGGAAGTATGCAACAAACCCTCCTCCAAACTTGGCCAAATCTTATTAAATAGAAGACATGTCTACAAAGCAAAATTAAAATACTAGTACAAGTACATGATATTGTACCTGTGTTAGCTTGATCTAGTTAGCACCCAAACAGGGATTGTAATGTGGGTTTTAGCAATGCTTTTTATTTATTTAGCACGTACATCCAGAATGTATAGAGAGTTTGTGCTTGGATTAACATATGCTAGGATTCATGCCATGGCTTCTGCTTCCACTCTAAGCTATGCAGCTAGTTTGAAGTAAAATAAATACATTAGCACATACAATTAATCATACCTTTGTTCCTCCTGTGTATCCTATTCAATGCCATTTAGCACACAGCCTTGTATTTTGGAATGGAACTGAACAACACTGCCCAAAGGGGAATTCACAGAGGGAATGTATTTATGGAGGGAAAACGTGATTTTTTTACCTTAGCAAGGAATAAGGCAAGGATTACTAAACTGCACAATAAGTAATTAAAGAATTTGAAAAGAAGCCCAGAGAAAGAGCTACTTAAAAAAAAAAACCAAGCAAAAAAATAAATTCTGTATTTATGCATGGACACCACTTTGCACTGAAAGCCCATCCCAAATATTTCATGTTACTCTTAATCCTTAAGCTTGTGTTTATCAGCTTCTTGATGATCTCTTATCAATTCTACAGTAGAAAGGTGGGTTGGGCCTGAGAGCTGTAGTTTCAGATACTGTGAACAGTGAGAGCTAAAAGTTGACTTATAAAGTATTCTGTAGAAGTGTGAAAAGATCTCCTGACCATCTTTCCCCGCCAAATAATTCTTTTTCATCAAAATTGGAGTCTTTCCTATGCAGAAGAAATGTGTATTTTTTATGCATTTTAAAACTGACTGCTGCTTGAAACAGTACGCTCCGTCTCCTTCCAGTGTAGCTAGCTGCCTGGGTAACAGTATCTACAAGCAAAGGTCAGGGTAAAGACCTGTTTACGCAAAGCTAAGCACTGAAAGAGGAATACTTGCTTTTCTTCAGGTCGAAAGCCAGTTCAGGCATGTCAAGAATTCAAAGTTCAAGACTTAACTGTGAACCATGCTACTCACCAAATCAACCTCAGCCTAATATGGGAATGAAGCAGGAAAGAAAGATACCTCATTAGAATATGTACTTGCTATATAAACTCGAAGAGGCTAGCTGGCTTAAGGACTATATACAGTCCTTTATATATATATATACACATGCACATATATATAGTCCTTTTATAGTAGACTATAAAACATTTAGCTTACAGACCATCAGTTCAAGTCAGCATAGTTAAGCAAAAGTGAAGTAACTATGCACGGGCCACTGGAGAGCTATAGGAGTTGGTAGTTACGCAATCTAATCATAGCAGAAAGTC
>WAAD01003924.1:1166-11272 GCA_013389945.1 Fregata magnificens | reverse complement strand
AACAGCCTACCCTACCTATCTAGCTTACTTCACCTTACTCTAACTTAAGCTTGTTAGCAGCAAGATAACTTTCCCAGAAGTTCTAGTGTCAATGTCGTAACACTTTATTCCAGAACAGGGCTAACCAGACATCTGCAGACAATCCTGAGTCTGCTCTGCCTTCACTCAGGACTGGCTGACACAAGTTGCGCAGCTGAATTTGTGCAGGGCATCACCACTGCTGATAAACCTTGATAACACGGCCATACAGCTTCCAGATCAGAGCCAGTTATTATCCAGGCAGATTAAACTTGGGTCTGTCTGAGTCTCTCTATCTAAACAAATCCCTACACAGCCTTTATGTACATACCTGACAATTGCAGGGTATCCTTTTTGCTAAATACTTACAACCATATGAGTTATCTGAAAATTCGTACTAAATTACTCACTTTAAAACTTAAAGCAGCTTTTCTAATTACAAACAGAATTAATTAGAAATGTTTCTTATGTAGCAAAATTTTGTGTTGAGTAAGCCTGGCAAGAAAACTAGAGCCTAAACAGACTGTTTTTATTGAAAGGACTTATTTTTGTAACATTCACCATAAAAAACCCAAATTATCTTACCAAGCTGGTTATTTAACATCTCTGGAAATAAGTGGCAATAAATAATTCAAATTGTCGCTCTACTGCTGTGGCCGAATAGTTTTTATAACTAGCAAGCAACTGATTATTCCGTTTACAGGTTCCACATGATTACATTCTGAGTTATACTTCCAAATGTGTGTAATGTGATTTGCATACAGAATTGTACATGTCCTCATCATGAATGCAAAACAACTCTTGGTGAGAGCAAACAACTTCCAGATATGTATGTGAATTACATTTTACTTGAATACCTTGTTTTCAAAGATTATTCCTTGATACATGGTTTCCGGTTAAGGAAACTTAACAATAGTAGCTGGATTTTATTCTAAACTTAAGAGCATGAAAAAACCCAGCATGACAGAAGCAAAATAAAGCAGTTGCAAATATATGTTTGTTTGAAGCTAAAATGGTAATAATTATAAGCAAATAATCGTAAAAAAAGTATTTTCTTTTGAAGAAATTGTCTACTTTTGCCTACTCACAAGTCTTTTGAACAGGCAGAGGAAGGTACTTTTTGATGAGTAGTTATTTCCTATGTTCTGATTCCTATTTTTCTATTTTAAAGGCTAACTAAATGCTCTAAGGTATCACTGTGTTTACACACAGTTTGAAGATACAACTACCAATAATTTAACAAAAATGCAGGAAAACTTTCCATTCCTTCCAATAATGAAAGACAAACTATACCTGTGCTCGCTTCTCCATGTCCTGACAAGTACCTAGTTGTTCTTCCATTGCAGCTCTGATTTGCCTTGCCTCATACTCCAGCTGCCTTCTGGTCATATCTGTTTGCAAGGAGAACTGAAATTGAAGTACAGAGAAGGCATTTTAATAAATAATGTTTATTTAAATTACTTATTTCTCTGAACACAAGCAGAACAATTACTTTTCCACACCAAACTTCATAAACAAACAAAACATAATAATAGATCCTTAAAATATGACTGCATTATTAGAAACAAGAACACATAATGCTGTTCAACCAACAGGCTACCTGCAAGTTTTGTCAAATGACTAAATATAATATATAAACATTGAGACAGTATCATTCATTACAAGCCTGGAACATCTGGCTACTAATATATGTCAGCATACCAACAAAATTGTTATGTGTGCCATCTGAATCAGTATTTTAAAAAATATTCAGAGGTATCAAACTACTGCACGTGGTGATGGTGGTATTCATACTACTGCTATCTACCCTATTTTTAACTATCCTGTGAAAAAAGCACAAGTGTTCAATTAACGAACAACAACACAGCTTAAGGGAAGACATTCCAACTGATTTGTTCAACGCAGGAGCAGAGCACTTCACTGGTTTTGGACAATTACTCAGTTTGCAAATCTCTGCATACCCTGACAATATTCCTATATTCCTCCCAAGTGGCAAGTCCCTTTTTCCACATACTGTAAACTTCCTTCTTCCATTTGAGTTTTTCTAGAAGCATTCTTCTCATCCATGCGGGTCTCCTGGCTCCTTTGCTTGACTTCCTCCTCCTAGGGATGCACCAGTCTTGAGCTTGGAGGAAGAGGTACTTGAATATTGACCAGCTCTCTTGGACCCCCCTGCCTTCTAGAGCTCTAACCCACGGGATTCCTCCAAGCGGGTCTTTGAAGAGGCCAAAGTTGGCTCTCCTGAAGTCCAGGGCTGTAATCCCCCTTGTTGCTCTGCTTCTACCACACATGAGCCTGAATTCCACCATCTCATGGTCACTGCAGCCAAGGCTACCCCCAACTCTCACACCTTCAACCAGACCCTCTTTGTTATTATAAGGTCCAGCAGTACATCTCGCCTCACTGGCTCCTCCACCGTGTCAAAAAGTTATCCTCGACGCTCTGCAGAAACCTCCTGGATTGTGCATGCCTCGCCGTGTTGCTTTTCCAGCAAATATCAGGGTGCTTGAAGTCCCCCACAAGAACCAGGGCCTGCGATTGTGAGGCTACTTCCAGCTGTCTGTAGAAGGCTTCAACTTCCTCTTCCTGATCAGGTGGCCTGTAGTAAATGCCCACAACAGTGTCACCCATATTTGCCTGCCCCTTAATTTTTACCCATAAGCTCTCAATGCGAACTTCCTCCACCCCTAGGCAGAGCGCGATACATTCCAGTTGCTCCCTCACATGAAGAGCAACTCCTCCATCTCACCTTGCTGGCCTGTCTTTCCTAAAAAGTATGTAGCCATCCATGACAGCATTCCAATCATGCAAGCTATCCCACCATATCTCTGTAACTGCAATGAGATCATGGCCCTGCGACCGCACACAGATCTCTAGTTCCTCCTGTTTATTCCCAGTGCTGCGTGCATTGGTGTACAGGCATTTCAGGGAGATAACTGAGCATGCAGGTTTCCCTGGAGGAGTGCACGAGGATCCACCACAGCCATACACACCCTTGAGGTGGCTGATCTTCTGATTGTCATCTCATGAGGCAGCTAAGGCACCTTTGTCACTGCTCTGGTTGGCCTGGCTTGTTCCCCCATTGGGTGCGATGGCACTAGCATCACCACTTTGGACCCCACCCCCTGAGTCCTTCAGTTTAAAGCCCACCTCACGAAGTTGGCCAGCCTGCTGCCAAAGATTCCCTCGCACCTTCTAAACCCCCCNCCCACCTCACGAAGTTGGCCAGCCTGCTGCCAAAGATTCCCTCGCACCTTCTAGACAGGTGGATTCCATCCCTCCCTAACAGGTTATGGTTGCTGAGGAATGTCTCATTGTCATAAAAGCCAAAACCCTCGCGACAGCACCAGCCTCGTAGCCAAGAGTTGATTTGCATTATTTGCCTATTTCTGGCTGCCCATTTTTCTCCAACTGGTAAAATGGAGAAGATGACTTGGGCACCAATACTTTTCACTTGCTCCCCCAGGGCTTTATAGTCTTCCTTGGTTCTGCCAAGGCTCTGGCTTACAGCATCATTTGTGCCTACATGGAAGAGTAACAGCAGATGGTAATCTGTGCTCTTGACAAGTTGTGGCACCCTCTCAGCGATGTCTCGGATCTTAGCTCCTGGAAGGGAGCAAACCTCTCCTGACTCCCTGTCAGGTTGGCAGATGGACACCTCAAGTGTCTTTTAACAAGAGTCACCCACTACAAGCACTTGTGTCTTCTTTTTACGGTATCTGCTCTGTGCTGCTGGTACAGTTGCACCTTGCAGACCTTGCTCATGAGTGTCTACAGCTTCATATCTGTTGTTGCTAGTGATGCTGGAGGGTGGAGACTGAAGCAGAGCCCTGCTTTTGTGGGTCACCAGGCTCCAAGGTGCCTTGTTCTCAGTGGTGTCCACTACAGGAATGCGGTTCTGAAACTGCCTATCTATCTCCGCCTTGGCTCCACTAACACCGCACAGCCTTTTAACTGTTTCCTGCAACTCAGCCACCTGATGCAGCAGATCATCAACCTGTGCACACCTTGTGCAGGTACTTACCTTTTCACCAGGAGAAGGGTCTGGACACTCGCTGCACCCTACCGCCTGTACTGAAGCCTCCTTCCTTACCAGTTCCGTCTGGGTGGATGCCTCAGACACCTCTGGGGCTTTCTCCGTAGGAACACTGGTTTTAGCTCTGAGGCGGGTGCCCACCATCCTGGCAGACCACTTCCCTAGACTGTGGACCTACAAGCATGGTGCAGCGCCCCTCCTGCGTGCCCTTCTGTGCCACGCCCTGGCTGACATGCCACACCCTACTTGCCCGTCCTGTTCGCCGCGCTCCTGATCGCTTGCGCTCTCTAGGGCCCTTTAAATCTCCCGCAGTTGCTCCTGGCAATGCCCAGGCCGTGTCAGCCTTGCTCGCAAGAGCTGCTGGGACCTGGCGGGCCGCTCTGCTCTTCCTCCGGTTTCCCTGGCTCCGGCAACCCCCTCATCCGCCCCAATCTAGCGCCCAGCCACGGAACTGACCATTGCTGCTGCTGCGTTCCTCGCCGACTGACCATAAATAGTTTGGAGACGCCAAGGTAAAAGCTTGGAGCAACAATACTTGCATAGGCTATAGCACCACTTTACTTGCTGTTACGAATTAAGAGTTCCTGTGAAAATTGTCTCTTAGGCTAACATTGCTCCCAAAACGAAAAGAATCCGTTAAATAACAGAAGGGATAAAGAAAAGACCTTTGGGGGATAGAGTTACAGAAGCAGTGTACTGACATGTAATTCATTTGCCATAACGACTTTTCAGTGCTCCTCTCTATCACCGACGCCTATACTGATAGGTATGAATTTTAATGTGTAAAATTATGTATTAAAAAAATGCATTATTTAGGCTGTTATCTTTACATAGTGAATAAAAAAAAGTTTTAAATTAAAATGATAGTAGAGAACGTCACCAAATTTGTAAAACATTCACAGCACCTAAACAGAGATCATAGCACCAGATACAGGACCAAGCATACTGAAGATACTTACATTTTCAGTAAGGGGAAGACTATCAATCCTTTTAGTCAGGTTCTGAAGCTGAGCATAATACCAGTCCTTTTCTTTCTCTTCCTTCTCAAGCTCCGCAAGCAAAAGAGATCTATTAAAAACAGAAGTGGGAAATGTCTCACTATTAAGACCTCATTACCATATGTAGGTAGAGAAATAGGCATTGATACCCATAAAAAAACGTCATATGAGAAACAAGGTTTGAAGAGGGCACTACAAAGACAGTTGAGAAGGTGGGTGCAGTTCCCTGGCCGTGGCTAAACAACTTATCCACTCCTCTGTACTAAGCAAGTCACTAGCTTCTTGTATATCAGGTCCACATCTACAGAAGGGGAAAATACCTACACTTCTCTACAAAACCACTTTGAAATCTACAGCTAAGAGGCATTTTGTGAAAGCAAAAAACAGTTATTAGTCGTATGCTAACTTTTATCCTGCTTCTTTTAGACAATACGCTTTGTACTATGCATCAAACTACATTTAAGAAAATGCCTGGATGTTACAGGAGCATATACACCCCTGAATCACATTACTGAATTAAATTATCTCATCCACCTTTGCAGTGTCTCCTTACTAACTTTGTCACCCATACCAAAACTATGGGTAAAACACACAAAATCAAGCTATGTCTATGAGTATTAAAAATACTTTAGAAGAGTATTTTCCATCAAATGTTATAGACAAGTTACATTTGCAGCTGTTTAAAAGATTTTAAATAGGTATCATCAGCATACTGCATACCTGAGTAGTATACTAGAATGATAAGATTAGTATGTGCAGACTACCAAGAAAAAAATCTATTAGAAATTTTACATACTATTTTACCAATCCTTCGTGAACTACATTTATATAGTTGCAAATTTTATCAATATAGTTATATAGCATTCATTGTTACAACACTTTTCAAAATAGGTATTAAAATTTTCAGGCAAAATCTGGCTAGTAGGAGTACACAGAAAAGCCACGCCTTTTTTTGTGGTGGCTTTTGTTTTGTTTTTTAAAATACAAGTTTATTAGTTTCTTAGAAATGCTTTCTGCGAGCACTATTCTTCCTTCTGACATTTTAATATTGCTCATTAACATCAATGGCAATGCTAAAATCAACACTTAGCCAGAGAACAGAAAGGTGCATACAAGTTTGCCCCGCATTATTTCCCATCTCTTAACTTCCGCGTCCCCCTCTCTAAACTCAGGTTGTGGTCTTTCTGAGCAAGAGCCATATGAACCTTTATAAAGCACACAAACACATTACGGATAATTACTGTAAGTCGTTAAGGAACAAAAACACAGCATACAACAAAAATACAAACTTCCCCTGACTACTTTGATAATCCATCCCAGTCATGATTTGAGATGAAGATAATCAAACTTCCATGTGACAGAACTTCATGTAGAAGAAAGAATTTGAAAGTATGTATTTTAAAGGATCTGTTCAACTTTGTTCCTGCTTTAAGAATGTTTCAAACTAGTTTTGATGACTTAACATTTATACTCCATACCCAACGCAAGTGACCTGACCAGCGTTGAAATGGAAAATTAAAATTGACAGGACCCCTCACTACAACTGCAAGAGACTGAAAAACTACATGCAACTAAGAGTGCTAAATGTTTTTAAACATGAACAGAATGACATAAATTTCCAGATTTGATTCAACAGTTATGTTGAAACAGAACTGTTTTAAGAATGTCAAGACTATACATTAAGTCATTTACCAGGCAGCTTTTACATCAGACAGGTTTACAAACAAAATCAGTGAAAAGAAGCAACAACAAACAATTACCATACCACTGCAGACAACTGTAGCACGATTACAGGAAAACAGTAATTCTTCAGCCACGAGGAAGGGGCTGGCAGGAATTCCTTAAGTCCTTTAGACAGACTGAAGGAAAAGCTAATAGATGGTGCTCAGGGAAAGCCTGTGAGGAAAGTAATATTTTCAGCCTCCCACCTGCCCATCCACTTAACACACACCCTGTGTGCCTGATCTCTGCGCATGCAGGCATTCTGCATGGCTCCCATTTTTACCACCTTGGATGCCCATGCACTGGCTATGTCCAGTTTGTGAAATCAAATTTGCAAAAGCATAATTAATGCAATCCCTATAAAAAGTATTTTTACCATATGAGGATTTGCAAACGTGAAAGGACTGACTAATTCTGCCTCTGGATGTCAAAAAACTGGTAGTAGAAACCAGAGGGATTACTTTCAGCTAAGCGAACATGTGATTAAGTTCCTCTTGTAAAATGTAGGGTATTCAGTTTGTGAGACACTGTGTCATTCAACGTGTTTTGACATGCACAATGGATGCTAGAAGCAAGAAGAGAACTTAGGAACCATCAGTGCTCCATAAACAACATAATGCATGACCTGAGGGTAACTCCTTTAATTTAATAGTGCCATTTTGCTTCTGAGTAATGCTTTATTTGGGATTACTAGTTTGGTATCACTGCTCCAAGAGAGTTCAGGTTTTAACAATGTCTTTAAGGTCTCTCAGCACAAAGGTTGAAGGGTTGGTACAACCATAGCAGCTTGCACTTCAATTTCCTTGGAAATAAGCAGCAAGTCTCTGTAGATGTGTCTGATAAGCTGCTCCCTGCACTTAACATTACTATCAGATACTATACCAACCAGACATATAGCTCCTCTCAGTCTTCTGGAACTTCTTGAGGTTAGGAAAGCATTTAAGGTAGAAGAGCTGTTACTGATCATGGAAGAAAATTGATGGAAAAACCCAACACAGTTACTCCATCTTTTTAGACCCCAAAATTGTTTATATCAGGACTTTCACAGTATCAAGAGAAAATTCTGTTCTGGGTCATACACTGTCAAGTTCAGTGAGAATGCAGCAAGGCAAATGAAGCAAGCTTTTGGAACTTTACACTATTTTTATGAGTTAACAAAAAGTTTCCCATTTGAACTGCTTTTCTGAAGGGTGGGTATTTCAAAAGGCTTCTCTAATGTGGTATTTTTGAAGCTCCCAACAATAGATGAAGCTGAATGAATGCAGAAAATTGGTTTCTTCTTTTGGAAATCTTTTCTGCATAATTATGTCAATGTTATTCCCAGTTAAAAGGGAGAAGGGAAAAAAACCTATACGCTACTCGCATTATGTAAATTACAATTATAATTAATACTTTCACTTCAATTGGTAGGTGATTAAATAAAATCTTGAAAATGAAACACTGCTGATAGATGCTGTAAAGACATAGGTAAGTCATACAGTCAGCCAAAGGGAGATAAGAGTCGGGGGAGAAAGAAGTCATGAGACAGAGAAAATGCTCAAAATCAACATTAAGAAGAGTGGCGTAAACCAGAAGGAATAAACAAGGCATACAAACATTTTCATAAAAAATTCATCATAAGATTGCCATCTTTAGTGGTAAATTAGAAACAGGCAGACAATTTCATCTTCATTCTGGTAAGTGAATCGATTATTTTTCTTCCCCTCAGATCACTTTTAGCCAAGCTAAGTCATTTTTTCAGTACAAAAACTTTAGCTATTTTTTCTTGTTTCTTACTTGTTTACATTAATAAACATCTAGAGAATTAGTTTATTAATAAACACCTTGTGAATTTGCCAAGTTCACATACAGTTACTACATGATTTGGTCCTCGCCCAAACACTGTGGCCCGTGAGCAGCATATATTATGCCAGCATGTTGAGATACTGAGTGGAAATCTTCCCCTGCTGCAGGTTTCCAAAACCTGTTATTTTCTCCTAAATACTTTTAATATTTTGAGGCTTGTCAAGTTCCATGAGTTCTGTGAAAGTCTGTTAAGTGCCAAAAAAATTCTATTAGCAGATAACACGTTTATATATATGTTTGGAAACACAGAAACTTAGGAAGCATGCCAAACAAGTTCAGACCCAAAGCATACGAAAANCCAGGGTCCGCATCAATGCCCTACACATTCCTACACTTCCCCTGAAACAGCATAAAGAATAGAGCAGTTTGGATTATCCATCATTTCACTAATAATGAAGCCAGATGTGATCTGGCCATGCCTCTACAGATCATCTCCTCCACAGCACAAATCTTTACCCCATCAGCTGCAACAGTAACACTGCCTAAGCTCATCTGAAATGAAAATATCCTTACCCCTTTTTTTCAGCATTACTTGGAAGAAAGACCAGTTCACTGCCTAAGCTGTCTTTATCGCTGAGAAAAATGTCCAAAGAACTATCACATTAGTGATAGTCCCATGAGAGTGGGAAAGGATCACATATCGTAAATCAGATATGCTAACCACCTTGAAGAACTTCAGCTGCTATAAATTAATACCCCTTGTTCCAAGTGACCTGGAGTTCACTTGAATTGTAACTGAAAGTCGTAACCACACTTAAAGATTTTAGTATCACATGCAGTAAAAAACAGCACTGGAAGAATACAAACAAGTACACTGTTGTGTCAAGATGGAAAGTGGCAGACACATTAGATTCTTGCAGACTAGGATGAGCAAGTGTGAAGAGATTCCCAAATTCCTAAATATTCTTATACAGCTCCTCAGGAATCTCAGTTTTATGCAACAGAACAAATATGATTAGTGGTCCTGACTAGGAAAATGAAAAAATAGAGTGGCTGCTAGAAGAGGCTCAATATGGACCCATGGGAAGTTACTTTCCTTCTACTGATAGGACCAAAAGAAAGGGATCTAGACATCGTACCTTGGAAGAAAAGTGTACTCCTTTTTGCTCTCGAGTCCCAAAATTTTGCTGAACATTCGGAAAGGCCCGTTAGAGGAGGGGTTTCTGGAAGGCTGCCCACAAACCACTTATTACCCACCAAACTTTTCTATTACAATTCCAAAGTGCATTTTTTTGCTTGTTAATGACTACTAGGCTTAAAAATACTGTGTTGCTATTTATTTGGTTTTGCAGGCCCAGCTTGAGGTCCTGTCCATTAAGTAGCTGTCAATGACCAAATCTTTAGGAAACCCTGTCTTACAGACAGGCCTCTGAAAACATCTGGGATTTCAGTCAGGTTCATTTTAAGATATAAAGATGTCTTCAGTGGAAACAGCTGCATGTCTCTTTGTATTTACTTTGTAAGTGATTGATAAAGTGATACAAATC
>WAAD01003923.1:0-46574 GCA_013389945.1 Fregata magnificens | reverse complement strand
TTTTCCAACCTTAATGATTCTATGATTCTGTGACAGAATTGCAACTTTTCTTCGAAAGGCAAGCTTCTTCACACCTAGAGTAAACAGATATACATAAAGATGTTTGAACAATTTAGAAGTTAATGGTGAAAAAAAATACAAACTCGAATAAATATTTACAAAAATGTATTCGTTCAAACTACAGAGATGTAAACAAGTGGGGAAAAAAGGCCTTTTGTGATTAACATTCTCAGTTTTCAACTATCTGTTATTGTAATGTACATGATAAGATCACGGGTTATCTTTCAAGACTCAGTTAAGGTAATTATAGTCCTATTGAAAGCCCACTGACGTAAATGCAAAGGTATCATTGATTTCAGTTGACTTTGATTTCAAGCCTTATTGGCTACTTGTGATTATTGTTTTCAGTTTTAAAAATCTTACTTCGTATAGTAGAATTTTCAGAATGTAATTCCTTGCCCTTCCTCTGATTATTTTTCATTACTATTAATTTGGCCAGTATTATATCTTCATGTCTTCCATTTTAAGCTTTTCAGGGTTTGATAAAGATCTGTTCATTTACATTTTTACTATCTATCAAAATATCACTTTCAGGAAAGGTAAGAAATATTTATCTCTCTCCTCCAGCCTGAATTCTTCATGTTGCTGAGAAGCACTTTAGAAGCCCCTGAGCTTTTTTAAGGAGAATTCTCCAGAATAGGTACTGCAAAAAGTTGCATGCACCCAAGACTCTTGTGAAGATCCAGAGCAAAGAATGTGTAGTTGGGATAGAAGGTGAGGCATTCTAGGGTGGGAAAAAGCAAGGGCAGTATGCAGCTCTGCGGAGATCTGGGAATGCTTTCTGCAGGCAGCTGGGAGCCCAGAATTGCAACCTGGTAAATTCTTCAGCTCCCATAACCTGTTGCTTTAAGAGGGGGCATGTGAAATTAGAAAAAAAAAGCTTTATTCTGCTCCTTAACACCTGTGCCAGTTTGACAATGAAGTAAGAAGGTCAGAATATATGATTGCAAATATTATCGTCCAGCCTAAAAGTGTATAAGTTTTCTGCCTGAATTAGTAGCAAAGTATCTCTATCAAAGATGATGTAATGACCAAATTTTCATTTCATTGTGAGAATTTGGTCACTGGACCAGTCATAGAGCAGCATGGTGACATAACTATCTTCTTTGTGAGTATGTTTTCTAATGCTCAGGTTGCTCAAATTTATGTCTCTGTATATGAGACTTTGAACATGCAAATAAGGCTTTATAATTTTAGAATGCAATACTCTTTTCTTTGAGGATCATGGGAACAGTTCACACCTTCTAAATGCAGAAGTAGAAGAAAAAAACATCCACACTTCACCTTTTTTTATTTGGTGGTCATTTTAAAATCCAAAAGTATTTTCAGTTTAGTAAAAGGATGAGGAGAAAAGACATTTTCAAAACAGAATACATTTTGGGATGGGCTGGCTGTAAGGCTGTTTTATACATCTTCCCCCAGCTACTTGTTCCGTCCCACTACCTTATGTTGACTTTGCAGTGAGCAAAGTCAGCTCTAATGTCTGGCCGAAAACTTCTCGGGGTGGAGGGGATGAGCAAAGGGAGAGTTTTCAGCATTGCCAGCCTAAAAGTGTGTTCACTTTTTCAGTTGAAGTGCAAAAGAGCAAACACAATGGGCAGCCCAGACAGAGCGGGAGGGCAGAACTAGGACATCTGCCTATAGCTGATTTGGCTTATGTTGTTCTCGGAGCCTCGCCTACTCACCTCTGCAAAAGTGCTTGCTCCCTCTCATTATAAGGGGCAATGGGACTTGAGTCTCCGCTCACTTATACTACTTGACTTAATAGCAGTGGGGGAGGATGACATTTCTCAAATACATCTTGACTAATACTTTTGTATGCCTCTCACTTAACCTTCACTGATTGCTTTGTAAAGACACCATCTCTAATTTCCAAACTGGATCCAATGAGTTGGAAAACACTATTGTTCTGTTTTCATATCACTTGATTTGTGCTTGGTGTGAATGGCTCTACAAGAAGCAATGCACTGGAAGGTAAAGCCCACAACGGGTCTTGTATTGTGTATAATCTGCATAACGCTGAGTAAAGCTTTTGTAAGGAACTGGCATAACTGGGCAGGGGGACAAAACAAAAAACACCCTAAAAAGCTTTAGGATATACAGACCCTCAAGCATACTTATGTGTAGGGAGAGGATGGTGAGTATTTTGGACTGATGAAGTGTTCCTTGTATAAACTTTGGAAGTAGGTGCCACTGTTTAGTCTGCTTCTGTTTTCTTTATGTTTTGAAGTCACTGTTTCAAACATCAAATGTCCCTATCTTCTATATTGTATATTGTGTCGTAGTAGTCAAAGCAATACTTTTAAAGCTACATTTCTACTTTTTTTTTTGAAAGCAAATCTGACTGTAAGATGGTATGTCATTTAGAAAAATAAGTAAAATGCTTTCATGAAGGAAATAACTTCTGGATACTCATATAGCAAATGTTGTGATTGATTGTCCTTCTTGGGGGTAGCTGGAGCACTTTGGATTATTAATGTGGCAAGTAAACTTCAGAGTATTCCCTCCTTCTTTGGAGGTATTACATGGAGGTTTTCAGAGTACATGAAATTTAGCCCTACTTTCGCAGTGGGAAGCGGCAAAATGTGCCAAAACAATCCATGAAGCAAATAAAATAAAGCTCTTAAATGAAAGCTTTAGCTAATATTATTTGCAGGGCAAGTCAGTAACTTGAGAACAGTTAGTGGCAATAAATTAGTTTAAAATGTGTTACAGATGAGGCTGGCATGTGTTTTCTCTTTGACTTCTTGGATTGGATTTGTGCCTGGAGAGATATAGTAACATTTTTCAAGAACTAAGTTATAATGATCTTTGGCTAGAATTCTTGTCTTTTAACAAATACTTTAATTGTCTTAACACCTCACCTTTGTAATGCTGTAGTCAGGTCCAGGAGAGGAGAAAAATATAAAACTATATCAGCAGCTAGTTTGGCAGTACAGATTGGAGAGGTAGAGCTTTTTGATACTCCTCTAGCAAAATACTTACAGGGGTGCAATTATAATGGTGTAAAAGGGCTTTTACAGGCACAGAATAATTTGTGTTACTGTGATAGGCTGTATCTTTAAGAGCACATTATGTGATACTGTAAGCTTCATCTAAATTAGAAAGATTTTGTATGTACCATGAGTCTTAGTAACCAAAGTAAACCCTGAAATACACTCAAGAAGTGTAGATTTTCTAACACGGATGAAGTCCATCTTTGCCTACAGTGATGCCCCTTCTCTGGAAAGGCTCTTATATCTAAAGTGTCTTGATATAGCCATCTCTGTTGGCCATCTTCAGGCCTGGAAAGGATTTCAGTAGTTACACTGAACAAGAAAAAGATGCATGGAAGGACTGAGGAAGAAGTAAGTAAATCAACTATAATGGCCACAATTTAGAAGAATATCCTTTTCAAGCTACTTTTTAATGTCTGAAGGAAAACTGTGTTCATAGAAGAAAAGAGCTGAAAAAGACATAATTTGAAATTAGTTTCTTAAAAATGCAGGTGCAGATTAGTCTAAGAGGTTAAAATAAAAAGAGAAAGTTGTATTTGGACGAGCTGTGACAGCTGTTGTTGCTGTTGCCTTTTTTAAGAATATGAATGGAAACATTGTTTTTGTACGTGGCTTGGCCTAAATGTTGTTCCAGAATTTTTGCCAAATACATAATTATTCTCAAGATACTTTGGGCCAAACTCTGTCTTCTTGGTTGCCTGGGTGGCTCCTATTGATTTTAATGAGCATTGCATATGTTAGTTCAGGCACAAAATTGGCCCTATGATACTGAGTCACTGAGGTTAAACCATAAAACAGGTCATTTCTCTATGAATGTGTAAGCAATTTTAGGATACTTGAAGAATACGTTTATCAGATGCATGCAAACTTTTACGGCCCTTCCATTAGGCAATTGTAAAATGCAGGAGAGATGTATTATATTTCTTCACAGTCAGACATTATTAAGATGTTTTTAATAGTCAAATCCTGAAATATTCTTCATTCTGTTGTGTATTAAAAACACTATTCAAAAAATTTTGCAGTGTTCCCAAAAAAGGATAGTTTTTGTGAGTTGACTTGTAACAACAGGCATTTACAATAAAGACTATATGTGTATTTTATCTTACAAGTAATTCTGTAAACAGTTTCAGTATACTAGCACTTTTGCCGCTGGGCAGTGGCAATTTTACACAGTGGTAGAAAAATTTTATCTAACTGTCTTGTGGAGGTTAGGGAAAAGAGAGAATTGGTTTTTTATTATACAGCATCAATTGATGCATTTGTTCAGACAAATATAGGATGGTTACCCTAAGGTGCTTACATATTAATCTCTAGCCACTTGCCCAAAAAAATACTGTGGAAAATATAAAATGACTATGACAGTTTGTTTGAATAAACAAAAAATAGTGCCTTGGTAGTTTCATACATAGGCCTAAACATATTTGAAATGTTACAGCAATTGAAAGTTATATAAATTCAAATTGGATTGAGGAAGTAAAAAAGATTAAAATCATGTAACAAATGTGACTGGCGATGAAACAAACCAGATTATATCTTACGTCTTGTTCAGAAGTCTCTTCATGAATACTTTTCTATCTACTTTTATGACTGAGTGTTCTTGCATATAAGAAATATAATACAGCCACAGGATTTTAAATATCTGCCTGAAATACTTATTACAGAAGTATTCTACTTTCAGGAATATTCTGGAATATTACAGTTCTTGGGTAAGAAATGGTTTCTTAAGACGATAATCCCACCATGCTAAGGAAATTAATAGTACTTTGACCAATGGGGGGACTTGAGATTCAAACACTTGAATTTTGGATTCTATACAATCTATACGTGATGGAGGCATCCAGACTCCCTCCATTGTCAATAGGAATCCAATTAGTACAGTCAGTAACCTCCAGAGAGCTACTTATCTCACCCTGTAGGAGACACCTATATTTGGTCCTCTAGGTGGTTCTCCACATGCCATTGACTGTACTGGCTGGATCTCCATCATCTAAGGGGAAGTTGGGTCCCTGTCTCACACGTAGACATGTCTGAAGCTGAATCCCACAGTAGGACTGTGTATTGGATTTGTGTGGCAAGGTTTTGGCATCGGGGAGGCTACAGGGATGGCTTCTGTGAGAAGATGCCAGAAGCTTCCCCTACGTCCAATAGAGCCAATGCCAGCTGGCTCCAAGATGGATCTGCCGCTGGCCAAGGCCGAGCCCATCAGCGATGGTGGTAGTGCTTCTGGGATAACATATATAAGAAGGGGGAAAAAAACGCTATTGAACAGCAGCTGGGAGACAGAAGTGAGAACATGTGAGAGGAACAACTCTGCAGACAGCAAGGTCAGGGAAGAAGGAGGGGGAGGAGGTGCTCCAGGCACCAGAGCAGAGATTCCCCTGCAGCCCGTGGTGAAGACCATGGTGAGGCAGGCTGTCCCCCTGCAGCCCATGGAGCTCCATGGTGGAGCAGATATCCACCTGCAGCCTGTGG
Organism: Fregata magnificens; assembly: GCA_013389945.1. Lineage (NCBI taxonomy): Eukaryota > Metazoa > Chordata > Aves > Suliformes > Fregatidae > Fregata > Fregata magnificens. The sequence goes on along the minus strand of WAAD01003923.1, from coordinate 41,046 downwards.
AGGACCCCACACTGGAGCAGGTGGATGTGCCCGAAGGAAGCTGTGACCCTGTGGGAAGCCTGCGCTGGAGCAGGCTCCTGTCAGGACCTGTGGACCCGTGGAGAGAGGAGCCCACACTGAAGCAGGTTTTTTGGCAGGACTTGTGGCCCCATGGGGGACCCACGCTGGAGCAGTCTGTTCGTGAAGGACTGCACCCCATGGAAAGGACCCATGCTGGAGCAGTTCATGAAAAACTGCAGCCCATGGGAAGCACTCACGTTGGAGAAGTTCGTGGAGGACTGTCTCCTGTGGGAGGGATCCCACGCTGGAGCAGGGGGAGTGTGAGGAGTCCTCCCCCTGAGGAGGAAGGAGCGGCAGAAACAACATGTGATGAACTGACTGCAACCCTCATTCACCGTCCCCCTGTGCTGCTTGCGGGGAGGAGGTAGAGCAAATCGGGAGTAAAGTTGAGCCCAGGAAGAAGGAAGGGGTGGGAGGAAGGTGTTTTAAGCTTTGGTTTTATTTTCTCATTACCCTACTCTGACCTTTGATTGGCAATAAATTAAGTTAATTTCCCCAAATTGAGTCTGTTTTGCCCGTGATGGCAATTGGTGAGTGATCTCCCTGTCCTTCTCTCAACCCATGAGACTTTTGTTGTAATTTTCTCCTCCTGTCCAGCTGAGGAGGGGGAGTGATAGAGCAGCTTGGTCGGCACCTGGCATCCAGCCAAGGTCAACCCACCACAGGCTGTATTGTTCATTCACAAAGGAGCACTCAGTTCCATTTGAGCTTCTCTAGAGTCCTGGAGCCGTCCCTGTGGGGCTTGCAGATGTGACAGATACCTAAGAAAAAGGTGTTTGCCTTTCAGGAGTGGCAGCTGGAGGCCAGTTGCCATACTGTGCCTTATATTGGATATCGGTACCTGTGAATGGGCAACTGAATTAAGCCCTAGATACTTTTCTGTCTGGGGAAATAACTTGCTTTGCCCTGGCACATTCAAAGCACAGTTCCTACTGCATTTTGTGGCCACAGAGAGTTATAAATTTCCTGAAATAGATGTCTCATGTTCCTTTGAACTTTGAAGATAATGTTTGCACAGCTTCCTATCTCCTCAGATTAAGGTACCTGGTATTGCTGTAGAGGCTACTTAGACCTCAAGAAGATTCTTTATCTTTCAAGAAAGGCAGGTTGTTTCCCCACTGTTGGTTGATCTTCTAGGAAAAGTAAATTTTGATGGGACCATAAAAGAAAATGGACCTGTTTTATCTTAATTTTTCAGTTATTTCATGAGGTAAGACTTGGACAATTGGGCCTAGATCCTACTGAGGCAGGGAAAAACACCTAGTTAAATTCACACAATAATGACTTTTTTGTAGATTTTAAAATACAGTGTTGTTCTTTTTCTGTAGCAAAATCATGGGGTATACTACATTTTCAGTGGTGCATAAGCCCTGAGGGAAAGGGGGGGATGAGGGTGAGACAGAGGTAATATGATCCATGGAGAATATGAGCTCTTCTCTTCATATCTGGATGTCCATGAGATTCTACATATAAAGCTGGCACAAGTTCCTGCCTAGCTTTTCTGTCTTTAGCCTGTGGTCACTCTGCCTATCTGTGCATGACCAGCAAAAGCCTTCTCCTTTTAGCTGTCTACGTGCTTCAGCTTTCATGGTGAATTGTAAGGTGGCTGGGCAGAGGGTGGTCTAGGATGAATGAGTCAGGAGAAAAGCAGCTGTTGGGGCAAGAGGTAGAGCTGTCTTATGATGTACTTTCTTTCCTGATGTTTGGTTTCAAAGGGAGAGTTTAACTTTTAAAATAAAATACCTAAAACATTTCATTAAAAGAGGTAGCTATATAGAAAACAGAAAACTTGGAAGTATCCTGACTGAATGAAAAGCTGCAGTATTTGATTACACTTTGATATACCCTCAAGGATGTCCTGCGATCCTTACAGATGACTTCACATGGAAAGCTTTACAAGACTATTTTTGCCCCACACCCCCTTTTCTATTTCCCTCATCCAGTGCCATTTTTTTCCTTCTCCCTTTTGCACACAGTCTTCCAACCTGCCGTCTTACCACTACTGCCCAACCTAACCCTGTTTGTATTGAGATGAGTGGCAAAAGATGACATCCAGTTAGAGCTGCCGCAACTCTAGGGCCCTCAGTACAGATTTTTCAGGATTGTCAAATTTTGCAGTTTACGATGACAGTAACTACAGAGCAGCTCACAGGTACATGCTCTCTGTACAAAACAGAGCATTCTAGTTCTCTTATCTAGATATGCATTACCACGAGATTTAGGATGCCTCTGAGCAATCACAGGTAGTCAGTTCCTGAGATTGCTGGGCACTTGCAATCTGCGCTGATTTAATCTAGGATTATGACTTCTGATTGTGATCCTATGGCTATACTTCATTAACTAGTGTGCATTTCCTTGCATATATTTACATTAAAGGCAAGCTATCCATTTCATCTGTCAGCTTGCAGAGCGCTATGCAAAGAGCTGCTTTTCAGACAGTTGTTCTCTGGGGACTTAATACCAACATGCTTCCATAATCTTACTCTCTTTGATTCCTCTGAGAGTTTGCTCAAGAGTCCCATTAAGATGAATGGCAGAAAACTAGATGAAGCATTACATATCCAAAATTTCCACTTTACATTTTTTGCTGTGCTATAGCATCACCTTTGTCACAATTATATTTCATTTCATCGTCTTAACATCTGCACACTACAATAGGTCGCTTTAGGATGACTAGAAGTATATTACTATCAGTCTTTCACTTTTTGTATTGTAGTCCATAAACGGAAGGATCAGTATGTTTTAGTAATATTAGAAATCAGTGGATAATTAATCAAAATACTCAGCTTCCAAGCTAAAGTTAAAAATAAAAAAAAAAGCTATATATTCGGCAACAATCCTAGAATCCTTTTAGGAGTAATATCTGCCAGCTAAATTTCATATTTAAGGAAAATTTTGCTTGCCCATTTAACATTCTAAATTTATACTGTAAAGTAATGCAGTGATGCCTGTTTGAGCTGCAGAGGTGAACTACTGCATTCACGAACACTGAAAGCAGAATGTGTTCCTGGGACACAACCTGGACAGCCGAATTGCCTTCCCTTCTGCCCTGGAAGTAGAAATGGCCAGTGATCTGGCCCAGACCTCTTGCCAGGGAAAAGGTATCCAGCTCGATTCTTCCAGCACAAGGCTGAGGATTGATTTAACAGTTTATGACATTCTATGATAGTTTAATCAGAACTATTTATTTATTAACTCAGCTGCCAGTTTTTCCCACCTACCTCACAACACCATAATGTCAACCTTTATTACTCAGCCTTGGAGGGAAAATGAGATAGTAGTTGTTTTTCAGACTGTGGTTTTATGAGTGGCTTAAGCTGCTGTAAGTGCAGGCTATCAATTAAAGAGGTGTTTACACACTCCTCTCTCCTTCCCTTTTGTGCACGTCCCCGAACCAGACAACTAGTTTTTATAAGGCTACCGAGCGAGCTGAATGGGGAAGTTTACTTGGCTAAAAACTGGTCACTTTTTCATCTAGGGTGCCTGTTTCAACACTTTTACATCCAAAGGAGTGCTAGTCACAGTTACAGGACTGCTCCTCTTCTGGTGGCATTATAGATTTAGATTCACTTATGCCCATCATGTAACCTTAACCTAAAAAATATAACAATTAGAGAGACTTATCAAGAAATTTAGCATGTAAGTGCAGTCTGTCTTGCCTATGTGTAGCATACATTGGAAAATAATAGGAGCAAAGGCATTTATTTAATACCTTTGAAAGAAATTCCTTTGAAACAAGATAGCTATTTTAGGTTACTTTGTTTGAATTTTCTAAGGTATTCAGACACTGTATTATTTGACTCACAATCTTCCTTTTTTTTTTTTTTTTGCAAACAATATGTGAAACGATCTAAGTTTTAAAGTATTATCCAGCAGTGTTTATTCTATGAACTGTCATGTAAACTGATAGAATTTTACTCATTTTGGTGTTTCAGTAGACTATGTTAAAAGACATGAAGATATTATTGTGAAAAGGAATCACATTATCTCTTTTTACAAAAGATTCAATGGACACAATAGGGTTTTCTAAACATGCAACAGAAAAACATTCTTTGTGTAGTGGGAACATATTTAAAGCTAAGTTTAGAACACTTCACAGTTTCCTGTTACATTTTGGGGTTTTGTTCCTGTTGTACTTGGGATTAACAGAATTTTAACTTCTATTTTTATAGAAAGAAGTAATATTTATTTTACTTATGATGCTGGTACTTTTTAGAAACACCATATTTGTTTGTTGTTGCTGATCACCTTCACTGTTTTCTTTTTTGTGAATTTGTTTACTCTGAAATTAATAAAAATGCCAATTTATTTTCTTTAGAACCCTTTTTTTCCAGTCCTCCCACCTACACAAATTTGTATCATCAGTCTATTTTAGGTCAATAGATTTTTCCATTAAAGCAAGAAGTCAGAGTACACTGAAAACTTTCTAGACTTGCTATTATTAGATTGATTGGTTTATCAATGAGGCAGATGGCAGATGTATTTAAAAATATTTAGACTGAGCAATAGAATGTATATTGCTTGCTTCAGAGTAGGGGCTGAATATTTTTTTCAAGACAAACTCCTTTTCATTTTTCTGTTCTTTTTCCTCCCCCCTTGCCATAACTGCATGAAGAGGCATGCACAGATCCCTGCTGCCAGAGTGTGATACTTAACCTGACCGTCAAACAAGCCTCACAAAGGAAGGCTTTTCAGGTCCCCCAGTGAAACAACCACTGCATTTTATTATGGCGTGAAATTAGAAGTGAAAAGCCCTATGGCTCTTGCTCTTTAGTAATGCAGAATATGTCGTTTCTGATGATGATGGTAGTGCTGGGAGGGAAATAGAAAGCCAGGGAAGAGAAACAAAGTAACGATTTAGACAAAGAGGGTCCCCCTTTTTTCCATCGTCTCTGATTGTTAGGTGGTCTATAAAACCATAGCACTGTGGTGGATATAAGCAAAAAGAACATTTAGTTGCGGCTCTTTCATTCAGAAATGTATGTGTGAATTTGCAGGGTGATGTATAAGGAGAGTCATCTGCTATCAGAAGAGTTCACTAGTTTAACTCATTTATAAAACAGCAACAAAAAACTTGACTTTGCTTGGAGAGAGCAGTGCTGCTCTGACAGACACTTTAAGTTGCATAGCAAGATGGTGTTTATAACAAGACTGTGTGTGGTTGTCTGAAGCTGCCTTGTAACAGATTGGAAGGGGAAAGTGCCAGCTTGAAGAGGCTTTCCCTTGTCTGTTTGAGATTAAAAGAATCATGTTTTCTCAATGAAAATTCTGTGCATATATAAAATGTCAAAATATTTATGCTCACTTTTATTTTAAAAGGGTTATGTAATCACTAAAGCAAATAGTCAAGTATTAGGAAATGAAAAGACAGTTTATGAAAGAGACATTTTAGAACGTAAGATGGGCATCTTTTCATAAAATCATAGGATCATAGAATCATAGAATCATTTAGGTTGGAAAAGACCTTTAAGATCATTGAGTCCAACTGCAAAGATATCCATCAGCTGATCACTATTGCTACTGCTGGAAACAAATTGTGAAAGCCCATCCGCAGTTCTAATATCTGGAAGGGAAAAGCTGTTACATTTTGCAGACCCATATTGTTAGCAGTAAATATTACTGTTATTTTTACTAGATTACCTTCCTTGGACCCTCTCCGCATGGAAAGGGTGGCAGGGCATAGTGATCTAGAAACAGTAGGGATGTACAAATGGAAAGTTTCTGCCATGTTGCTTACTCTTTAGGTTATAGATGCAGTCTTGGAGAAGCTTTAAAAGCAGAAAGAAAGAGTTGGCATGACTGATACATGATAGATCAGTGGAACAGATGCAAACATGACAAATCAATTTATTGGTAAACTGCACTGCAGGACTGCAGCCTGAAGGAAGAGAGTTCAGACAGAGAAGCAAAACTGCTACTGTTTTTTTAATTCAGGTAGTTCATTTCATTATTCATTAATATGGTAGCTACACTACCAAAGAATTCTGTACGTAAGCAATAGCACAGAAAGAAGCAGGAAGGCACTAAGCAATTAAAGCTATTATCACTATCAGAAAGAATTCTATTAGAGAAGAGCTTCTTAACCTTTTTAGACTGTGTCACTCTTCATTTGATTTAAAATAATTTATGCACTTTGCCACAGTATATATCTTGTGTGCACACTAGCGCTCCAGGCTTGACTTGCTGCTTCATAGCATTTTGCCAATGCTATGCTTTATATCTTGACAGGTGAAACCTCAGAATGTGGAGATTTAGAATAAGGGCTAGGAAGAGTTTTGAAAAAAGAGAACTAATTGGCACTTGATGCAGCACATAAAACCAAGGCAATAGAAGAATAGGAAAATGATCTTTGAGGCAACAGTTTGAATAGGGATAATTGGAACAACAATTTTAAGGCTGGTAGGTTGGTAGAGGAAACAAAGAGGAAAAAAGGAGAGCGTGAAAAAGAATATTATCTCCGTAGCAAAGAATTTGTGGTGGAATAGCTACTGCACTGAGACATAACCAAAATATTTGTACCTATTATAAGCATTTCAAAAGAACTTCAGGAGGATCAGAAAGTGCTGCTAGGGCATGCCCCTTCAAGGAGAGAGTTTCACATTTAAGGCTCTCCTCTAGAGAAGAACTCATTGCTTAGACAAGACGAAACAGCTTCAACAGGAGAGAGAAAGCTCCATCAAATACTTTAAGTTTAGGGGATTCATCTTGAATGTAGGAGGTTTAAGTTCAATTCCGTGTTTCAAAATCAGGCAAAATAAGAACTCAAAGTTGTTTTTTGGTGACTGTATTAAGCTCTAGGCTATGAGGCAGGAAAAGGGAAGAAAGTATGTGTCCCAGTTTCATCTGCTGGTACAAAACCCTGTAAACAAACTTTGGAAAGAACTGGTCAGGAATGAACTGATGTTTGGGAGCCAATTTTCTGTTGACATTGATGGCCATGATTTTGATTTGGTAACAAAGAATAGAAACATGAAAAGCATCCTGGGATTGTTCTTCTGTCCTTTCAAACAAACACTTCTGCTGGCAAAGTTTGACATGCCAGACAACTAAGCCATACAGATAGATATCAAGCTGTCAGTGTTGAAAGTTATTTTCACTCTAAAAGGATTAGAGTTGAAACTGCTGCATTTCTGCTACAGTGTGATTATATAACTTTTCCTGTTTTTTTTTTAATAGTAATTTACTTTTGAAATATTTTATGCCAAAACAGTTCCTTCATTTTCAACACCTTCAGTGATTCTCACCTTCAGTACATGTACAACTTTTCTGGCAGCTTTCACTTTCTGTTTAATTCTGGGAATTTACAGCAAAGGCTATGTGGACTTCCAGATAATTTGACCTGAAGTTCTTGGCAAGGGTCTTGGTCTTTCTGGTGTTCTAATGCAGGATGTTGGAGCATATGGAGATTTGAAATGGTGGATTTTCAGAGATCAATGCAGTCAGAACAGCTTTCTTATCCAAATTTTTGAAACAGAGCTTCTATTTCAGGAACAAAGCCTGTAATGCTACTCTGTATATGCAAAGGTCTGGACAGACTTAACCAATATACTGTGACTAGCCGTTTCCTTATCTCTATTCCAGGAAATATTGATACTGATCCTAAGTCATAAGGCTTCCTTTATTTGCTTAGGGTGTTGAAGGCATTCAGTAACTTAAATTGCTAACACTTAAAATTGTGGTGTTGGCATCCCTGATATTGTCTACTGAAATGAACTGGACAATTAAGAAAAGGAAATTATTTTTTCAAGCTCATGTTTTTGTTAGATATGCAACAATTGTACTTCTGAAAATTTCCTTTACCGTAAGTCCTGATTTGATATTAGCAAGTTTGCATAACTGTGGAGAGCAGTAATACCTGTCCATGTGTGTACTTTTAGTCCCTCCACACCCAAGTAAAATACACATCGAATGCAGCTATTTGCTATGGCATTTTAAACTATGCTGCTTGACTTTGCAGCCAGTAAAGTTTCTCAGAAATGTTCCATTCTGCTCTGAAATAACCATTCGAATGACCAGACCACTATCCAAAATGCTGGTAACAGGTAGAAGACAGCTGCACCTAAAACTGCTGTAGTTTGCTTCAGTAACTGTATGTCTAAGCCTTGTAAGAGGCTGAGTAAACAAAGCTGAAATCAAGGGTTTGTCCACCTCTCTGCTCAAGTAGCAAAATAGAGCTTCAAAGAAACATGTCAGTATGCTGTCCTTCTCTTACTTATTTGGATATTATTTTGAGTAATATTTTTTTTTCCTATGTCCTTCAGAATTTGTAACTGGAAGATACTGTAGCTATGTTCTGCGTGGTTTGGTGAAGTGAAGGTTTTAGTCACCTGTTATGAGACACTGACAGTCCCACCTGCAGAAACAATTTACTTTTATTGAGACCACACTGCTTGGCTGTGAAACCAGGAGTAAAATTGTTTAATGCTGGTTTTGAAATGTAATTTAAAAAAGTATTTCAGTATTAACACCATTTTGAGGTGAATAAGGGTTGTTCATATCTTTCAAGACTTCGGTTCAAGGTGCCAGACAAGGAAGGTCTCACTTTGTAGGTTTATATTTAGCATATATTTGGAAGATGTAATTTACCATCTTTTTCTTAAAATATGAAAACAGTGAGAAAAATAGAAAAAATCCAATTCCTGGAAAATTATCTCAAGCAAGTGATGTGTCATAAGTTCTCTATTTCACCTGAAGGTTGTATACATCATCCTACTTAGATAAGAATTATTAAAAATAAATCTCAGTTGCATAGGTAATGATACGTTTTGGATCTCTGTTATACAGCTTTTGCTAGTCTTTTCATAAGGGATATACCAAATTTTGCCAGGAAATATGGCTTTCATTCCTGTTGACTAAGACCACTGCTGGATGGCTTATATTCCCTCTTACTTTCTGACATTAGAACTCAACACAAAATGCTGTATCCTCATAACTTAACCCTTAGTACTTTAATGCCAAATTGCTCTGGATGAGGTCACATGTGAATTAACCAGAAAAGTCTGTTAGGGTGTTAGCCTCAGATTAATCCCAACCACTGCAGGTACACCCTTGTGCGATGTCATATAATACAATATGATGGTGGCCATGTGGTTGCTGTTCCCTATCCCTATCTGTCCCTACTTGCTCCTGTGGACCCTGGACGTTTGTGCTGCACTGTTTTACCTTATAATTGAAGAGGACTCAGAATAGTTAAGGTACCTGTAACTACATCTCCAATAGAGACACCATTCCCTTAGTTTCAGTGCCAGCCCCAGGTATTTTGTAGTTACTTTTTTCTGAGGAGTTGACTTCTGAAAAATACAAAGCGGTCATCTGTCCTAAAACATAAGGATGCACTGTCTGAATGTTGATTACAAAGGAAGGATTTTTTTCATTGTATGTATAAACTTCTATTAATTAGAATAAATTAGTACTTGCAGATGATAAGAAATTCCACATTAGTAACCTGTTCCTTGTCATCTACCCCATCACAGTACATGTCAGGATGTTGTCAGTATAGAACAACAAAAAATACATTTCAAGAAAGACTAAGAAGTGCTCCTTAAAGGGATTTTAAAGACCCAGATGACTCTAACCAAGGAGCACATTCTTTAGTGACCATTTAAAATCTAAGACCTGGCTTTCATTCAAAACCAGCTCTACAATTAGCAATACTTTCAGACAGTATCAGCTGGGTTCCCAGTGTACATGATAATGTCACAGAATAAACCCAACTGTAACTAATTTAATTAAGACTTGATCCTCAAATACAAAATCACTCCTTTTCACCAAATCGTGATGCTCACTGACCTACAAGAGAGAAAACAGGCAACACAGACAGGGAACCTTTCTCTGTCATTGAACCCATTTGTTTATTCAGTTACAAGGGAAATATATTACTAGTGTTAATTCTTGTGAGAATCTTTTTAACATGAACAGAGGAGTAACTCCAGGTAGCCATATGAAACTGCTATTTTACATAAAAGAATATGTTTCACAGTTATTCCTCTTAGACTTTCAAAGTTTTAAAGATACTTAAACCTCTCCCAGTCTACGTTAAATGTAACTGAATTTTAGGACCTAAAATGTCACACCAAGTTTCTAGAAGGTTGATGACTAAGTGCTCCGATGGTTCAGTCTGCTAATGGGGAGGAGAGACAAAAGAGGTAGAGAAGCAAGAAACTGACTTGGCTTAAAATGGATCTCACAAAACGCTCAGAGGCTTCTTGAGCAGCATGTATCAACCTACAAGCTAATATGACAGTTATTGATTCTGCAGTTGAACATTCCTCTCTGGGCTCGTGGATTTTTTTGGCCTGAGGAACCGACTGATTTGTTAGTGCATTTCTACCTCTAATGGTTTGTTTTAAATAAGATAGATGTGTACAGTGGGTGCCTGACCTGATAGGGTGTGTGAGCACCTGAAATTGCTCATACCTGAAGTGCTGCAGTGCCCCATCTTAGGCACTTGATCACTAGGAAAGGTGCCCACAAGCTTGAGTGCAATACCCTGATACCAGGGAGAATTACTCACATGAAGCCTCCGAATCAATCAAACTATCGAGCATGGGTTTTGGAGAGCACTGAGAATGATCCAGCGTGGAAATGAGAAAAGGGGTTTTTTGCGTCACGATTCTGGATTCACTTACCTGCCTCTGTAGGATTCTTCACTCTAAGGGCCTGAAATTCTTGCTGCATATAGTTCTGTTTACCTGAGCTTTTCATTTTGTAACATACATTATGAAACAGTCACACTTGTGTGTTCTGGGTGGGTGGACAGCCCATACCTTAGTGTTGGTCAAAAATTTTAACTGGAGATTAAAAAAAAATAGAACAGGGATCTTTAAAAGAGTGTGTCTAACTTCAATTTCATAACTAAACACTTCTTTCACTTTAATATGTAGAATTCAAGTAAGCTGCCTTGAATCTATAGAAGGAAGATACCCATCTTAAAGTTTATGAGGACATGCATTACCACAGGAGGTTGGGAGACAAATGTATAAATAGACTTTTATAAAATGATTTGACAAAAATTATGTACATTCGTGAAGTGGGCAGCCAGAGTCCTTCAGATGGATTCATTGGTCTCATCCCAGGATGCTTTTCTTATGTTTCATTGCAAATTGTTAAAAAGTTGTGATTCTTACCTACTTTTATGTGTAATTAATATTCTCCTATTCTGCGAAATTATTTTCATATAGGTATAGCTTTTAGAATTACACCATGTCCTCCTAAGTGCAGAAGTACCAAATCAGACTCATGTGTCAAGTTCGACAATCTAATTTGGTCTTTGATTCAAACAGTAACGTAAATTTTCATATTTCTTTTTAGCATTAATAAATGAGATGTATCTTCTAGGAAGAGAATGTTTGAGGATTGCCAAAATTTTTTAAATTATAAATCTTCCTGATGCATCTCCTCAGTTTTATCATGAGAAATAGTTTCAGTAAACACATCCTGCATCTCATGACTCGTATAGTAAAGAAGAAAAGTAGTTGTTCAAACTGTTCAAAAGATAGTATGCTCTATGGTGTGATATTGCTAATACCTAATATTGTTTATAATTGTTTGTAATTGTTATAATAGCATGCTATTAATTGATTTGGACTGGGTAGATATTCAGCTGTGCATTTACTGTTCTGAAACCAAAAAATTGTGTTCTTCAGACAACTCACAGTCTAATTTTTGAGACACAGAAGGTAACAATTTCTATTCCTATTGATAAATAGCAGATGTAGCTAAAAAAAAAAAATTCTCAAAATCAGTTATTTCTCTCTCACTGCCTGTTTATGTCTTGCATTATGTTTACTGCCACTGTGCTAAGATTTACAGATTGAAAATCACTTTTCTCATGGTTCCTTTGGGCGCAGTCGTATATTTAAGTGTACCCATCACAAAATGATTGTCTCTAAGAGTAATGATCACTATATCCTCCTTTGACTTTTGTTAAATTCCTGACCCCAAGAATGTTCTCTGCTCAGTGCCTGATAGTAAGTACATGTCTTTTTCAGGTACTTGTCTTCATGGCATGGCAGGTTCTTAGGAGACTGTACACTGGAAGGTGTTTTTTTCCTTTTTTTTTTAGCCATCTAAGTTCCATTTAATTAAATACCTTAGGACAGCAAAACACTTAAATATATATTGTAAAAATAAATCATTAATTTCTGATGTTGCTGCTGTGAGCAACTGGAATGATGAATGACAATGGAAAGAATAATTATATTCCAGCTATAACACTTTGATTCCATTCTTTTTACAACAGTTTGCATATGACTTGGTTCCACTTTGGTGAAGGAAGAAGCCTTATTAGACAAAAATACTGTGGGTAGACTCTTCTACTCTGAAATAAATAATTGTTTGCTGTTTAAATAGTTATAAATATATCATATTCAGCTATTTAATTTAAATATAATATTTGAATAAATATACAGTATTTGAATAAATGTTTATTTCAATACTTAAATGATCTTTTGCAATTCATGACATTTTCAAAATTGCTGTGTTGGTGTAACTGTCTCCTATTCAGGTCAAAGACAACATTTCCTAAGCAAAAGTGTTGGTGGACTATTTTGAAAATCCCTTTACTAACTAATGTAAATGGTGCGCATCATATGATAATCTCATAGCTGCTTTATTTATAGTTTAAAAATTAGAACAAAAAAGACTTCTCCAACAGGGCCCTTAACTGCAAATTTTTAAAAAAATGAAATTAAAAAATATAAACCAAAATATTTTAAAGCAATAGTAATCCTTCTTCCTTGAATGAAACAGTACTTTGCCCTTGTTCCTAATTTTATACAGTCTGAATATTAACAGACCTATCACAGTATCTGATATATATATTTATACCTATGTGTGTGTGCATATGTACCCATACACACAAATTTTGAAGGATGACAAATACTGGGGTGCTTTCTATTAGCACTCCTTTTGGCTTTTGATGCAATTGTTTAGTACTGAATAACAACTCTGCAGCAGTCTGGATGAAGAAAGAAAGCCTACAACTTCCAGATTTAACCACATGATGGAGATGATAAAACAGGTGCTTTAGGGGGATACAATTTAGCAAGGCCAGTGTGATTAACACCCATCATCTTCTAAAGAGTGCCCCCGGCCCGTAATGACTGGTTCAATGCTGTGTTTCATACCTCTTCCCACCCCAGCAGTAGAGCGGCTTTTACAGTGGTGCTAGGGCAGCAGTCAGCGGTGGCTCCAAGGGACCAGTGACATCTGCCAAATGCACTGCCAGGATGCTTCCCACACTGCTGCCCTCCTGCCTGCTGGTGGTCTGCCATCTACATACCTAGGCTTAGCTTCTGAGGATGGGTGGTAATGTCTGCAAGGTATTTTTTATTACATAAACTAGAGCCCAAACCAGCTGCCAGCTCCTGCTTAGCCTAGATTCCTCCTTATCCTGGATAGAGGATTTCAGTATCCTTTTAACAGGCACACACATTTACACTAATCCAGAAAACCTGGATGTGTTTACCTGCTGGGTGGGAATAGTTTTTTCATGGGTGTTTTAGGTATTTCCTTGAAACTCTTCTTACTGGTGAGAAATGCTGTATGCTTTCCTTTCAGACATCAAGGCTAAGCTAAAGACCAGTGAAATAAATAACTCCTGTTGATCTGGGGGAGCTTTGGTTCAGGCCTTTGCTGAGTTGCATTGAAATTATTAGAAAGGTATTATCGAAATTTTAAATTTTAAGATGTATCCTTTTTTTTTGTATTCTCTGAAGACTTGGATTTAAGAAAACAGATGTTATTGCCACTAGTTCTGACTCACATTTTCTTGATTTTAATTTTTATTATGCATGGAACGATACCTCTCAGAAAACCTTCAGCTGCTGTCAATGTAAGGCCTGATTCTGCTTTTTCTTGACAGAATTTTCAACTTGGTGCTTGCCTGAGCTAGATGGACTAAAAATGGGGGGGATCCATAGTTGAGGGAGGAATGTTTTACTACAGTCCTGTGCAGAGCACTGCAAAATACATATTCTTCGGTAGAGTCATCTTGATGCACATTCATAGCAAAGCATGCCAAAGATGAGAAAAAAGCCACCCTTTGTAGATAAAAGATACAGCTCAGAGTGACACAAGTAAATGGGATGCAAAAGTTTAACAGAACCAGGCAGGCTAAAGTTTATGAGGACAGGGAGTTTATTGGAAAGCTGAGATGTCTGGAAAAAGACAAATTTATGTACACAATAGCCCTTCTTCAGCGATAGCATGTATATAACATATTGGATCTGGAAGACGTTTCCCTCTCCATATAAGAAACATCAGTTGAAACTGCATGGGGAAAAAAGATTTCTCTCTACCTGAGATTATTGCCATTCAGAGGATAAAGCTCACCGACAGTGGGGGGGATCTCAAGATCTCAGGTGATTTACAGTTTAAGTCAAACGTGAGACCAGGATCCAAGCTTCCAGCTTTTCCAGCTTCCCACTTTAGGGGAACCTTATAACAGAGTAGCTAAGAGGATAAATGCACAAACCTCAGTGTTTGTGAGGTGCTCTCATCTTTGTTATTGCAAGCTTAATAACTACCTTTTTCGAAGGACAGTCCCAAAGTCTTCTAGTGCGAAGTTATTGGCAACATTTCTGTCTGCTAGCAGTTTTTCTCCAACCTACAGAATGGTACAGCTCCACTAAAGCTAGGCAATCTGCTTCTGCAGCAGCCCATGGTGCTAGGCTAAGCTCAATGCTCTGAGGACTCCTCATACAGCAGGAGTAGGAAGATTTTTTTGTTTATGTATAGGTGAGACCGTGTACTCTAATCAGAGCCTATAAAGCTTACGATGGAGACCTTATGTCTTGCTACATCATCTGTTTTCGTTGGAGTATTCTGAGAGCAGTCGGATTGCAGGATACTGCTCAGCCCTGGTTCATTTTGTCCATCTTTCCTTTGAAGTGTCTGAGTTTAGATGCCCGTCATCTCTGCCTGCCCTGATGGCCAGAGATGCTGGGGCTCAACTGAAAGTAGCCTGGGCTGTCCTGAGTGATTATTGAGACAGAGCAGCAGCCAGACAAGGCATCAAGTGCTGGAGCCTACTTACATTGCAGGTAAAGATATCCTGGTAAAAATGCCTTGAACAAACCCTCTGAAGCATACACCATCTTGGTATTTCCTGCCAGGAGTACCAACTGTTTTGCTCTAGAGCCTGCAAGGAAGGTTGTCCAGTCAGCATGAACTTGGTCCTAGTTGTCATCTCAAGATTGTGGATGTCCTAGTTTAGATATGCTCTGTGTGGCTGTGCAGCAGTGAAGCAAGAATTCAGAGAAGGCAAGGATATGGAAATCCTGACAGCCTTGGGGATCACTGGCAAAGTCCTAGTGTGGTCAAAATGTTGCCCATTTTGTCTTTACACCATTTTTACCTCTGTAATTTGGGGCTAAATCCATCAGACAGTTAGGAAAGTTGTAAAATTGGCATGGCAGTGGAATTGGGCTCAAATGTGCGGTAACTATACCACAGGAGGAACAACACTCTGGAATTAATTAAACTTACTGACTTCAGTGACATTTTATAATGTATCCTTCTAATTACTCTGTATACAGCACATTGTGAATTTTGAAGAGCTAGAAATTGAGTCTAAAATACCAAAATATATATAGAGAAAAGGTTTGAGTGGTATTTTTCATTCCTGAAATATGTAGCCTCTGTGTCTAATGGTTTTATTATATTTTTCAGGCTTTGTTGCTAGTAAGAAAAATGCTTAACTTTTAAAACACTCATTTTTTTAATACATCAATGATACAGGTGGACAGCTGAGATACAGCCTATAGGTATTCATGCTTGTTTTTGATTAGCGTAAATGTATGTGGATCCAAACAGATTATTATCCAAATAAATTATATAAATAGTAAATTGCATGTCAAAGGCCTTTCTTTTTGATGCAATAAGTATCTTTCCACTATTACCAGAAGGAGTAGGTGTTAGTAACTCCCAACAATGCCAGTATTTTCCAAGATTATATGTCTAACAAAGGAAGAGAAAAGGTTTCTGGATGTGAGTCTAAATTTATGTTTCAGCTGCAGTAAATGATCTTAATAGTGTGATTTTTCTTTATGCTGTGCTGTGAAGCTTGACTCTGGTTTGCAGAGTTTGAGTCTCAACTTTCTGTATAACCATTGCAGTAGAGGTTGAAGGTGAAGAAATGATAATATGGTACTTGAAATAAAGTAGTTTTGCTAACAGACCAGTAAACATTGTCTATTCATACAGGAATAGTGGTTAAACTGCTGTTGAGTTTACTCCATAGTTTGATGAAATAGTTTCTCGCTTGGGAAGGCAATGTGTCCGTCTAAACTTTAGGCTGGTCAGCGAGGAGATTTAACTTTCTGTAGTTTAGAGCAGTGCTTTTGACATTGTCTCTGTGATCCAGTGACATGGTGTTAAATGGTATTAGGACCTAGATTCAGTAAGTTGGAAAATAGGATGGCATATAAACAAGTGAGGCAATTGCCTTGTACAGTAAGAAATACTGAAAATATTTCTTGTAATCTAACCATGGCTTGGCATGACCTTGCTCTTGACACCATGACTCAATGACACAATCTTATCCTCAGGAGAAGTGGATTTTTAAAGCCTATTATTAACTTCCTATAGGCCAAACAAACAACTGGAGAAGAAATGGGGGCATTTGTGGTTGTTTATTTCTTTCTCTTCCTGACACTTCTCTGCCTCCTGATTCTTCCTAGTGCCTGGAGCCCTGCAAAGAGTCCTGGGACCTGAAGAAAAGCCATTGCCAAAGCTTCTGTGAGGTATGTCAGCCCAAGGGCACTCTTTCTCACTTTGTTCTAGCTGTCTCTTTCATTTAAATTATTAGCTTCAAGGAGACAGCTAACAAACACGGGATTTTTACAGCATTCACCTTCATTTGAATGGATACACATATAACAGTTTAGCCATACTGAGTTTAAAAAAAAAGATGTTTTTTTCTGACCAAATGGTTTATCTCAGCTTGAAGTTTTAAGACTTGATCCAGCCACACTTACATAGCTTCTCTCAGAAGGTGCTGTTAAATCCCTCCTGTAAGATGCTATTTCTATGACATGCCCTTCTATCTTTTCTGGCCATGTGTAAGAAAGGAGTATCTTTTTTTAAAAGATAAAATGTCATTGTGTGAAAATCCTTGTGTAGGGTAGCTAGAAAAGATGGCTTTCCTATATGTGAAAGTCAATCTGATTTCTAAAAGAATATGTCTCCAGGAGTAACTGGATTGTGGACTCCTAGTTCGGAAGACTACTATCAAAATACATAATTATTCAGGAACAAGGGTTTGGAAAACTGTTTCTGAATCATTTTTCAGAATAACCTTGTGAATAAGCAAACCTAGATCTGTTAAACTGGTACAAAAAGGAGATGGTTTTATTGGATTTAAAACATGGCTCTGCTGAGTTGATGGAATTCAACTGTTAGAGTTCTTAAATGTTTTTTGGTACAAAATGGAAATATCATCTCAATAGAAAGTTGCTCTATTATAACTAAATCAATATAAAGATAAAACTTTATTAAAATCTATGAAAATGTATGTTTATGAAGATTTTCAGCTTTTCCTATAAAAAAATAGAAGTGACTTTAGTTGATATGTTGATTTCATTGATGTACTGATTTAACTCCTCCCTCATCACTGTGGGCACTCTTTTTCTGGTACAAGAGCATGTCTTACGTTTAAATGATTTTAAGCATCATGAAGATGATTAGGAAAAGCTGTAATTTCAACTAAAAAAAAGTTTAGATCCAACTATGTGTAAATAGGGATTACTGGATTACTGATCTATGTAGTTACATTAGAAGACAAAGTAAAAATTTCTCATGAAAACCAATCCTTGTAAGAGTTCTTTAACCCAGATTAATTGCAGCTTCCTCATATACAAAACTCTAGGGTAGTGTAATAAAGCAGTTTTAGTGGACCTAATTTAAGTCATTCTCATATATCACTTCTCACTCAGGCTGTATGTTTCCAGATATGGGTGAAAATACGTATAAAATTGGTTTAAAAGGAAAACATTTGTAGAACACTGTTCTATTGTAGTTAAAAACAGTGAGCATCCCTCTTTGATTAGTGTTTTGTGGTAGAAGCTAAATTTAGAACTTCAAAGGCCTGTAATGAAGAGCAGCACATTTAGCAGCTAACTGAAAAATGAGCTGTGAAATAGGGTGAGGAGGAGAAGCCTTGAGGACGTATTATGCCTCAGGGAGCTATAAAATTTTTAATTAAGTAGCTGCAAATTTGTGATGTTTTAGGATTTGAAATTAGCCACACACACACACACACAGAAGCACGGGACCACTTTCCTTTCTCTCAGACTCATGTACGCTCCATAGACATTGTTTGATTGAATTAAACGAGGCTGTTTTCCTGTGAGAGTGTTTTCAATATTTTTGTATTTTGAAATTGGAAGGAACAATTTAGCTTCGTGTTTCTCAAGGTCCCTGCTTGGTATGTTACTTCTTACCTACTGAATAACTCTACTAATGTTAAAGGAACCTTATGTGTGAAGAAGAAAAGGAGACAGTTAACCTGACTCTTTTTTTTTTTTTTCCATAAATTCAGTTTCCTGCTGGTTTAGCTTCTTAACTGGCTAACCGTGGGGTCAGGTGCATTCCAATGAGGGGACAGCAGGAGTGCATGTCCAAGGATCACTGGGGTCAGTAGGAGATATAAGGACTGCTCATTTTGGCAGCCTTTAGGCTGGTTAAGCTGTAACACCCAAATGCATCCTTAAAAGCCTGATTCAAAAATTCTGGACTGTCCTGTAGGACAAGATGGGAGAGGTAACGTAGTGGCACATTCTTGGACCACAGTGACTTTGGAGAATAAACTGACACATGGTCTGTGAAACACCTGGGCCTCCATAATAGTGAAGTCTTTCTCATTTTGCCAGAAATATGAGAACAGTAAAAATAAGAAAGTAAAACATTTGAATGTGGAAGGAAGTTGCAGAAGTTACCTGAATAGTTGGATGGAGAGTGGGTTATAATTTCTGTGTAGGTTTAGGAATCTGTAAATCAGATCTGTCAGAGTGGAAGGTTTTTGGTTGCTCTGAGATAGAAAGGAAGGCTATAGATAACCCCAGTTACATGGGTTGCCCATCTACAGTTCCACCAATCACTTTGAGGGAATCACTTTAGCTGTTTTTGCACCAAACTAAATAAAGCAACAGATAAAAAAGGAGATGAAATCCCCATGTCACACACAATGTTCTCCCCGGAGTGCTAGATGCTATTTTTAGTACAGTTTTAAGTGAAACTTGCAAACCTCTGAGTAGTACACATGCTATAAAATGTCTGTGCATTGAAGCAACCTCTCATATATCTAGGACTTGATTTCTCAAAGAAGTAGCACTTACTTTGATCTTTAATCAAGATATTTAAGGCTTATTTTAATCAGTATTTTCTGCTGATCATTTTATCAGAAATTCAGTTCCAGTTCCATGAAGAGTTATACAATTACTAATATGCTGGCAAGAACATAAAGATGCTGCAAAATCTTCTCTTAGCCAACTCAGTTCAAACAGTATAATGAAACAAGATTTCACTTATTTATCTAGAGTGGCATTACATCAGATATTGTGGGTAAAGTGTTGTGAGGTACAAAGGGAGGAATGTGGGGCAGTCCAAAAAAAAAGACTGATCGTTGCTTCCCCTTTGTTTTGGGAATGTTTTTAATCTGTCATTGAGCAACTGTAGCCAGCCAATGTGAGGAAAACAAGGGAAAGCTGGCAGATATAAACAACTTTATTCCATTAAAGATGGTGGTCTTACTTGAGGGAATTCATCATTCTGTACTTGGAATGCTTTTTTAGAAGTGTCTTGAATATATAAATCTTCAGGGATAGTCTTGCAAAAGCTGAAAATCTGAATTTTCCTTTAGGAGGACTTGGAAAATGTACAACTTTTTTTTTTTTTTTTTCCTGTTGAAAACTTCATACAATTCTTTTGTTTCCCCTTTAGCCTCTTTTCCCCAAGAAGAATTATGAATGCCTAACTAGCTGTGAATTCCTTAAGTACATCCTGTCGGTGAAGCAAGGGGACTGCCCAGCACCTGAGAAGGCCAGTGGTTTTGCAGCTGCCTGTGTTGAAAGCTGTGAAGCTGATAGTGAATGTTCTGGAGTGAAGAAATGCTGTTCCAATGGATGCGGTCATACGTGCCAAGTTCCAAAAAATCTGTACAAAGGTAAAGATTATTAATATGTACTCATACTGGGCTAATAACTTCAGACCATAATAAAGTCTCCTAGAAAACCAGGACTTACATTTCATAGAACTTTGTATGGATGGGAAGAAAAAGGAGAGGTGCCTGTAGAGATGTGGCTGGACACTGAAAGGGTGGAAAGCCAGAGAAAAACGTTGCTCAAGTTTCTGAATTTTTTTCCCCTGTGAAGCTCATGTCTGGAAATCTGTGGAATGTAAACATGTGGCTATTATGAATCATCTCAAGCAGAACAAACTTGCCAATTTAGGTGAAATCTTACTTAATTTGATGCAGATGAGAGAGAATGCAGCAGAAAAATATTTAACGATAAATAGTTCAAGTCCTATTAGTCACAAATAACGTTTATGTTTATAAGCCAAGCAGGTAAGACTACCAAATAGGAAGTGTGAGATAATCTGGTAAAGGAACAAATCAATGCAGTATATTTAGCATTGTTGTCCTTAATGAGCTAAGAACAAAATAGTGAAAGATTATAATATCCACATATGTATTAATTCATTATTTAAATCTAAGGCAATCTTATTCAAAAATTTTTAATTGATTTGAGTCCTGAGATTCTGTGAAAAAAGGTTTTCCTTGACATCCATTGGCAAGAACACATAGACTAAGAAATTATTTGCTTAGACAAACTCCAGATTTTAATTTGTTGGAATTAAAAAAAGATTTATACATGAAAATATTCTGAAAATGCGCTCCTAACACAGAACAATGACCTTTTATGACAGGCATTTTCTTGTTCCACAAAGTTGGAATGTTTTGTTAGAAATCCATTGTCCTTACGTCACTGATAGAAAATAAATATGAATCAGTTATTCTTCTGATAGCATGAACTCTCTGTGGAGAGCCTAATCAGCAGAACTATGAACTAAGCTCCAGGCTTAGGTCCGAATTCAGACTTATTTCCATCTGTGGATGGAAAAATGGTAAAATATGTGGAGATGGTGATTTTATTTTTGAGTTCATTTCTTTAACTGAAATGTTGGTGCATCTTTCTGAATGTCCCTAGTGGTGAGAATATATGACAGAAATAATGTGCTTCGACTTTTGAATCCTGTCTTTGAGTGTACAGGATGGACCATCAGGAATCACTGTCTTATTTACTTAGATAAATGGAGAAAATTTGATCTAGAAGTCATAGAGGTTGAGTACACATAAAACTGATGAAGATAATACTCAAAGTATTTTGAACAGCAGGCAATACTGTGATCCAGATTTCCAGTGCAGAGGGAAAATTCTCTTGCTTCCAAGATACTTCAGAGTGGCCCCTTTAAAACTATAAGGAATTAATACACCCTTATACACAGCACCTTTCAAAATGAAAATTATTAAAATGGATCACTTAGTTATTTCTTTCATCTTCTTGAGACAAATGACCAGAGTAATAAACTGGCATTTGTATTGTGTATGTAATGATTTGCATGATCAGGCTCCATACCACAACTACAGAGCATTCCGGTAAATGTAACAGCTGGAAAAGGTAAAAACAAAACAAACAAGCAAACAAACAAATGAAATAAGACTACATGCTTTTGGAGAGGATGCAGGATATGACAGGATATGATACATTGTATAACTGTATACTGGAAAGTTTACTGCTGTTCAGCCTAAAATAGGAACAAAACTAACCTCCTCTAATATCTTATCACCTATCTGCAGGAGGTGCTTGCTTGTAAGAGCATATATGTCTTGCAGAGGAAGGGCAAGCCCAATACTGTACTGTCTTCTCAGCTGATGAATTCAGCTAATTAGCCTCTTCAACCTGTCTTTCTGCAATGAAGGACAAATAGAAGCAAAACAGGCTTGCTATTCATTTCCTCCAGCGGTAAATGACCTTCCTGCCACCAAGGAAGAGCAAACTCTGCAAGCATGATTAAGATCTAGTGAATAAGTGTAGTACCTACCATTTTGACAGCACTCACAGCTAGAAAATGAACTCAGTTTGAATCTAAGACTCTACAGAAGTTAGAATCATAGAACCATAGAATAGTTTGGGTTGGAAGGGACCTTTAAAGGTCATCTAGTCCAACTCCCCTGCAATGAGCAAGGACATCTTCAACTAGATCAGGTTGCTCAGAGCCCTGTCTAACCTGTTCTTGCATGCTTCCAGGGATGGGGCATCTACTACCTCTCTGGGCAACCTGTTCCAGTGCTTCACCATCCTCATTGTAAAAAATTTCTTCCTTATGTCTAGTCTGAATCTACTCTCTTCTAGTTTAAAACCATTACCCCTTGTCCTATCGCAACAGGCCCTGCTAAAAAGTCTGTCGCCATCTTTCTTGTAAGCCCCCTTTAAGTACTGAAAGGCTGTAATAAGGTCTCCCCAGAGCCTTCTCTTCTCCAGGCTGAACAACCCCAACTGTCTCAGCGTTTCCTCATAGGAGAGGTGTTGCAGTCCTCTGATCATTTTTGTGGCCCTCCTCCAGACCCACTCCAACAGGTCCATGTTTTTCATGTACTGAGGGCTCCAGAGCTGGATGAAGCTCTCCAAGTGGGGTCTCACCAGAGCGGGGTAGAGGGGCAGAATCACCTCCCTTCCATCAGAAGCCGGGAAGGAAGCCATGCTTCTTTTGATGCAGCCCAGGATACAGGTGGCTGCCTGGGCTGCAAGTGCACGTTGTTGACTCATGTCCAGCTTTTCATCCACCAGTACCCCCAAGTCCTTCTCTGCAGGGCTGCTCTCAATCCCTTCATCCTCCAACCTGTATTGATACTGGGGGTTGCCCCGACACAGGTGCAGGACCCTGCACTTGGCCTTGTTGAACCTCATGACTGAACCTCACACGGGTCCAATTCTCAAGTTTGTCCAGGTCTCTGAATGGCATCCCATCCCTCAGGTGTGTCAACTGCACCACTCAGCTTGGTGTTGCCTGCAAACTTGCTGAGAGTGCACTCGATCCCACTGTCTATGTCACTGATGAAGATACTAAACAGTACTGGTCCCAAGATGGACCCCTGAGCGACACCACTTGTCACCGATCCCCATCTGGACATTGAGCCATTGACCACTACCTGCTGGTTGTGACCCTCCAACCAATTCCTCATCCACCGAACAGTCCACCCATTAAATCCATCTCTCTCCAATCTAGAGAGAAGGATGTTGTGGGGGACCGTGCAAAGGCCTTACAGAAGTCCAGATAGACGACATCCGTAGCTCTTCCCTTGTCCACTGATGTAGTCATTTCATCATAGAAGGCCACTAGGTTGGTAAACCCATGCTGGCTGTCTCGAATCACCTCCCTGTCCTCCATGTGCCTTAGCATAGCTTCTAGGAGGATCTCTTCCATGATCTTCCCAGGCACAGGGGTGAGGGTGACAGGTCAGTAGTTCTGAGGGTCCTTCTTTCTACCCTTTTTAAAAATGAGTGCAATGTTTCCCTTTTTCCAGTTCCCAGGGACTTCACCTGACTGCCATGACTTTTCAAATATCATGGAGAGTGGCTTGGCACCTACATCAGCCAATTCCCTCAAGACCCTGGGATGCATCTCATCAGGTCCCATAGACTTATGTATATCCAGGTTCCTCAGGTGGTCACAAACCGGATCTTCTCTTATAGTGGGAGGGACTTTGCTCCCCCAATCCCCATCTTGTGGTCCATCCACTTGAGTGGTGTGGGAAGAGAGGTCACCAGTGAAGACTGAGGCAAAGAAGTTGTTGAGTACCTCAGCCTTCTCCTCATCGTTATTACCAGTTTGCCAGTCTTGCTTATCGGGGGGGTATGCTTTCTTTGACCTTCTGTTTCTGGCTGACATACTTGTAGAAGGCCTTCTTGTTATTCTTTGCGTGCCTTGCCAAGTTCAGCTCCAGCTGTGCCTTGGCCTTCCTGACCCCATCCCTACACAACCAGGCAGCATCCCTATAGTCTTCTCAGGATACCTGTCCCTGCTTCCACTGCCTCTGCATTTCTTTCTTGACCTTTAGTTTGACCAGCAGCTCTTGACTCATCCGTGCCGGTCTCTTGCCTTCCTTTCCTGATTTCTTACACGTGGGGATGGAGAGCTCTTGCACTCCATGGAAAGCGTCCTTAGGGATCTGCTAGCTCTGTTCTGCTCCCTTGTCCCTGAGAGCAGTTTCTCAGGGGGTCCTATCGACTAACTCCTTGAACAGCTGGAAGCTTGCTTCCCTAAAATTCAGGGTCCTGACTTTACTCTTTGCCTGACCCATATGCCTCAGGACTGCAGACTCCACCAGTGCATGATCACTGCAGCCCAGGCTGCCTCCAATCTTGACATCACCGATTAGCTCACTTAAGTTCCTATAGTTTCACTGTTGATCAAGCTCTGGAGATTAGTTACAACAGCAGGTATAAAATACCCATCTGATTTGCTGGACTTACTTACAAACTGGATTTGCCCTCTAGTACTAAGTGCTAAAGCCCAATCCTGAAAGAATATTCATGTAAATACACTTGCACCAAAGTCATATATTGCAAATGTTGTTGGATTAATAGAACAAATCCAGTTACTCTTTATCCTAATTGTTTATTGGCTTGCATTCACTATAATCTTCAAACTGTCCGTTATCATTGCATTTTTTCATCTCTGTTGGGAGTATTACTAATCAGTTACATAGTCTTCACAGTTTTATGTCCCTTTAGTGGAGATATCAGATGTTCTCTCCTACTCTTCTGTCATCTGCCTCATCCACCTCCTTTACATTGTATCAGCTAGTGAAGGACTTCAGAAAGCGTCCCTACTCCATGGCCTAACTAATTTTTTTCTATATGGACATAATGATGTTATAAATAACAGTAAGTGCCTAAAGTAGATTTGGTACTTCAGAGATAGAAATGGGGCAATATCTCTGCTTAGGAGTAAACCAGTTTAAAAATGCAGAAAAAAAGGAAGGAAGAGAAAGAGATGGAAAATGCTTGATCACTTTGTCTAACGTGCACGTATGCATCCCCAAGTAAGGACAAGTACATGTATCTTTTTCTACAAAAAATTACCCATCACCTTTTTCCTGTGCAGAAGTTAGTGGTCTCTCAGATGTGATGATACATCTACTTGTGTGAACTTTCCAGGACCCCTTTTTAACAAAGATTTAGGGTTCATGGTGTCTAAACCAGCCTAACCAATTGTCATTTAGCCCCAGTTGGCAACTAAGCACCACATAGCGTCTTGCTCAACCACCCCCCCACATTGGGATGGGGAAGAGAATCGGAAGAGTAAAAGTGAGAACACTTATGGGTTGAGATAAGAACAGTTTAATAATTGAAATAAAATATAATAATAATGATGATGATAATAATAATTTAAAAAATGCAATGAAAAGGAAAATAACAAAAAGAGAGAGAAATAAAACCCAAGAAAGACAAGTGATGCAAATGAAAAACAATTGCTCACCACCAACCGGCCAATGCCCAGCCCAGCCCCGAGCAGCAGCTGTGCCCTGGCCAACTCCCCCCAGTTTATATGCTGAGCATGACATCATATGGTATGGAATATCCCTTTGGCCAGTGTGGGTCAGCTGTCCTGGCTGTGCCCCCTCCCAGTTTCTTGTGCACCTCCAGCCTTCTCGTTTGCAGGCTGATATTAGAAGCTGAAAAGTGCTTGACTGCTTAGCAACAACTAAAACATCAGTGTGTTATCAACATTATTCTCATCCTAAATCCAAAACACAGCATTATACCAGCTACTAGAAAGAAAATTAACTCTATCCCAGCCGAAACCAGGACACTAATTTTGTCTGAAATGTGTAAGGGAGCAATCCATATGGCCGACCAAAGCGCAGATCTGAGCAAGGTAAATTGTGAAGAGAAGATTATGACATTTAAAGGATATTGTGGTATGATAATATCATAATAGGATAGCTGGAGCCAGATGGTCATCCACAGTTTAAAGGCTCTTTTCATGCTTAAAGAAAACAAGTTTTGTATTAAAAAAAATGTACAGTTTTAAAGGTGTGCATCTCTGAGTCTTTGAACAACTGTGTTTACAATTGTACTGAGGCCATGATTTTTTTTTTTTTTACGGTCCAAAACCCTTCCATGGAAACTTTTTGAATTTCTGGGGAACCGACATTTAAGATACAGATTCTTGTGATGGACCAGTGTGCATTTATTTTTCATGGCACGGAGATGCATGTGCCATCTGAAAGACACCTTTAGAAACATTTTTCCTGGGCTCTAGTATTGCACACATAGAGCAATCAATGATTTGAATTCTTCAGCTAAGCACTGCAGACTTCAGAGGACTAATTTGTTCCAGGATGATGAAAGAGCTGACCATTTACATAATAAAAAGCACATTGAAGAGTGATTGGATCTACACATCTGGATATTAAATTGGTGGTGCTGGTTCTAGAAAAGTATTTTAAAATGCACTTGTGCTGTGCTCTTGTTGTTTGTGCTGCTGCGTTCCATCTGCACGCAATTACGTAACAGCGGAGAGGCTGAGATACTTGCAATCAAGTGAATCCAACTGCCCCTAATGCAAAGCAGATGGAAGTTTTCTTAACATGCAAATTCTAGGATTATTGTACATCATAATTAAGGAAGGATTTTCAAATGTGGAAATCCGAACTGACATGTTCTGTGATGTTCGTTATATTAGGCTAAGACTGCTGGCTGTTGAAGGATATCCAGGGTTTAAACTGCTGTGATAACTAGATTTAAGTACTGGATTTTCCTCAGGTTGATTTTAGGTTTCTTCAAGGGCTACAATACCAATTTTGATTTACTTATAGTTAATTGTATAATCAGGTTTAGGAGAAGACTTCTTAAAATATAAAAGGGGTTTGTTCACCTAAGGAAATTTTGGTACTCAGACATCTGTGGCAGACTGAGTAGGAAACAATTTATTGAACCAACACATACAGCTGGACTTATGTGGACACCCACTGAAATGACAAAATAACTAAAGTGATATGATAACGCGCTAAGAAGGTTTATATGTCAGCATAGAAATCTTATTTGTGATATATCCTGAAGTAATAAAATGCTGCGCACTCAAATATGTAAGTTCCTAAAGTCTGTCTAGAGAAATGTATCTAACACTTAGTTTGTTGATTTAATTAAAAGATGCCAAATTTGAAGAGTTGTTTTGTCCTTCAAGCTATTGCAGATGTTTTCAAAAAAGGTGATGTTGCCAGCAGTAGAAACAAGAGAAATAACTGTCCTTCAGTGTCACTGTGTAATGAGAAATTACTGTAAAATTTTAGAGACATCTTTGTCTCTGAAATGTAACAATTGGACAGTGTACATTAGATATAACATATCTGTTCCAAGATGCCTTGGAATTACCTTTCCTACATCTTTAGGGAAGAGTGGAGAGTGACACATCATACAATACAGCTGCGTGTGAGTCAATAAGAGCATGCTGCCATGGAGAAGGTAAACAGCTTTCTTAAGTATGTCAGACTAATGTAAGATGTGTGAAATAATCCTGGTTCTCTACTCTACACTGGTAAGAGCTTAGACACAGCCTGTGTCCAGTTTTAGGCTTGACTCTGGAGAAGGGCGGTGGGCCAACGGGAGAGTTTCCAGAGACAACTGCAAGAATGGTCAGAGGTTTAGAAACGCTGATTTAAAAGAAAAATGGAGTGCACTGTTGTTGTTAGATTGAAGATGAAAACATTCAGAGGCATGATAACAGTCTTGCGGTACATAAAAGGCTCCTCCATAGATGAAAGCAAGAATCTGTTCTCCACGATCCATGAACATCATGGACAAGTATCAAGTTTAAGATGCAGCAGAGGAGACTGAACAAGGTAGTGAGAAAACTTTCTAATGGTAAGGATAGAGAAGTAGCGGAACAGATTAGTATGTGATGCTGTGGAAATTCTGTCATTAGATGGCAAGTGTTTTCTGTGAGATTAGTTTTAGCTTACAACTTTCAGATCCTTTAGGTTTTAAATGAAATAAATAATTTTGAAGATTTTTTAAAAACCAGTTTTACTGTTAACAGAGACAGGTCAGCTATGAGCACTTCTGAAACTCCCATGCTCATCAGCCTATCCATTCCCGCCTTTTTTCCTTCTGTCTGACCAACAATCTTCTTTTTTTTTTATTATTTTTTTATACAGCTTCATCTACATATGGTTTAACCACATCTTGTAAATTACTCCCATATTTTTGTCTGCACGTTCCTATTACAGGTGTTCCACTGAAACCCCGGAAAGAATTAAAATTCATAGAACTTCAGTCTGGAGACCTGGAGGTGAAGTGGTCTTCAAAATTCAATATTTCCATTGAGCCTGTGATCTATGTTGTTCAGAGGAGGTGGAATCAAGGAATCCATCCAAGTGAGGATGATGCTACTAACTGGCAAACTGTGGCACAGGTCAGTTCTTTGTAAAGCGATATGGATCCCTAGCTTCCAGACCATGATCTAAAGGTCTGCCTGAGATCGGAGAAGGGGTAGATCACTTAGAGGCGGGAGGCTCATTTAGAGGGATCCCTTTACAGGGTCTCTCTCCAGCTCATGACAGAGCTGCAAACAGAATCCAAATCTCCAAGGCCTTACTTCACTGCTCAATGAACTGTTTTCTAGATTTACTCAGGAGAAATGAACTTCAGGATTTTCACTTCCAGTTTTTCGGTTATGGAAATATCAAATGCTTTTGGTATGCATTGAAAATGACTTCATGAAAAGTGTGTGAATATATCAGTAAAGAAGTAAATAGTCGTTTCCTTGTCCCCAAAAGAAAAAGTACTCAGAGGTTTATGTTTTCAAAATGAGTTTATTTTGTGGGTTTGCTCTCTATAGATAAAAATCTATAGAACTAGCTGGAGGCTCGATTTTCATAAGGCCAGTGAGTGGCACTTTCTTGTAAGCACATACTATGATCTATTCAGATGAGAATTCCAAAGTCTCTGAAAGCCACTAATCTCTTGAAAAATGTAGAATTAGATATCAAAATCCACTGAAGAAAGCACATAAGAGACATAGTCCTTTTGAGGTCAGTGTGACTTGGTGCACAGTCTCCAAGGCATGGCTTGGGTCTTATAAAAAAGATAAGAAATACAATCAGTGAAAAGGCTATTTAATTTTTTAAAATAAAACAAAGAGTGAAAAAAAGACTAAAACCTTTATTCTTTGTAAAGTTGGTTTTTTCCAGATATTACCCTCCCAATTCAGAAAAGACTATGAAGTCATGCTCTTATCACTCAGTGCAATCCAGATTGAAAATGTAAGATTCATGAGCAAATGTTTCTTACTGGGAAGCAGCCAACAGAGCATAAATTTTCACTTAGTTCCTTCCCAGTTTCAGTCTGTTTTTTAACATGCTGACAGTCCACCTGGATGACAGAGTTCCAATCGTTTATCTTAACTGCTTCACCCTCATCCCTGCTGACAAGAAAAGTAAAATGCTGGTTTTGAAAAGACCTGCAAAATGTCATTATAGCTAGGAAAAAAAGGAAAGAGAGAATAAATAGAACGATCCACAAAATAAAATAAGGAGTTTAAATTCTGTGACAATCTGTGTTCATGCTCAATTCGGATTGTGTAGGAAAAAGCTATCTTAAAATAATGTCACGCTTGTGAAACTGAACACTCAGAAGTGAAGTTCTTAGCTTCAGTGTGGTGCTACAGGGGGCTGTCACTATGTTAGAGTCTTGCTCAGAAAAAGTCACCTGCAGCAGAGCCTGGCATGAAACCCTGCTTGTGCAAGCCCAAGGGAACGTGCACACCTCCAAACCTGATAAGGTTGCAGTGACTTATTTATTATCTCTCAGCTGAGGTGCAGGTCTTCAGTCTGCATTCTCCATATTCAGCAAACAACCTTCTGCCTTTGCTACTAGGAAAATACCATGTAGCAAAAATGAGCCAGATCTGAATTACTCCTTACTGTTATCGTGCCATGTATATGTGCTAGACTGTAGAAGCCCAGTTCTTCCAGCTGGTGGATCCAGACTGCAAAGGTAGCACACTGGTGTGCTTTTTCTCATGCCAGAAACAGACCTCATGCACATTTCTGGAAGCATGCACCATATATGCTCTGCAGTAGTGGATGTACGGCAGGGGGTGTTTCAGAAATGTGTTCCTGTGGAAGAGTGATAAGAATCCTGACAGCTGCCTTTCCTGGGGGTCTGTTACACGCGGACAGAAGGGGCTGAGTTAATCTCTGTGGCAGGACAAGCCTCCTCTAACTGACATCTTTCTGAGAACTTCGCTGTCCCTTCTGCATCACAAGAGACGCGTGTCTGATTGTGTGATGGACCCCACTGGGGATGTCAGTTCAGAACAATCTCCAGGATGCCTGACTGGCTTTGTGAACTGTGTATACCTTATGGGACATACAGGCTGGGCACCCTTGAGGGGTGCTGGTAAGCAGAATTTCTGTCTCTATAGAGTATTGTACCTCCATGGTGTTTGTAGTTTGAGACATCCCACCAGGCAGTCAAATTTGTTAAGTGTGGCTGCATGCAATAGAATTTATTTTGCAATATCAGCAAGAAGGATGGATATCCAGTTTGACTAAAGTGACTGTGTGCACAGCCTCCAGGCTTTTCTTGCCCATATAACTGAGATTTTTTCTTGTATGATTCCAAAATGTTGGGCTACGAGACCTTAATTGTAGGCAAAGGCTGCGAAGAGCTCAGACATTTGGCTGAGAACTCCTAGGGCCTCTCAGTCCAGGAGGGATGATGCTGGCTCTTTCATTACTCTGTGACTTAAGCTAGAGAGCATGTAAAACACAGTCAAAGATCAAAAAGGCTGTGGGTGAGGATCTGAATTTCTCTATGCCTATGTAGTGTGATTATGCAAAGTTATTGTTTGCATCTTCTTATAAGAAATTTCATAATATTTTATCAGAATTCCTCATCCAATATTCTATTTTCATTACCTGTCCAAGAAGAAATGGGGTTATAATTTTCAATAACTTTATTTTAAGGTGTTTACTTTTCAAAAAACCTTGCTGTTTTCTATTGCCATTACATGAGCTAATTTGCAAGTAATTTCTCATGTCTCACATAAATTTTTACTTGGTATTGAAAAAATCATTTTGGAAAAGTTTGTTTCCTCTGTATTGCATTGTGGCATCAGGTCTTTTTTGATGTTTTCTTTTTAAGGAGGAAGGCTCAATCTATTAATATGTTATTTCTTTAACTCTCCAAGTGTATAAAGAAAGCATACACCTTGAAAACAATTTTAGTTATTTTTCACTTTAGGAAGAAGGGATTTTGTTAACTTTAGGTTTTTACTGCATATGTTTGGGAAAACTTGACATAACTAACCATTTGACTACTTGCCATTGGTTAATATAAAAGCTAAGATACTTAATATAAGAACTAAGATACTAAATATAAGAACTAAGATACTAGTTAGCCTAGTTGGCTATGATGTACAGTGTCCTAAGTGGTTATGCCAAGTTTCTTACACTACTGTTTTTTAAGGTTTAACCAGCTGAGCAGGACCCGCTGCACTATCCCATGAGAATACTGTATATCTTGTGAACAAACCAATAATTCTCTTTGGTG
Source organism: Fregata magnificens (assembly GCA_013389945.1). Lineage (NCBI taxonomy): Eukaryota > Metazoa > Chordata > Aves > Suliformes > Fregatidae > Fregata > Fregata magnificens. Next base: position 9,361 of record WAAD01003923.1, on the reverse strand, counting down.
CTAATGCTTTCTAAAAATAATAGCATTATTGTTTACATTGGAAACTTAGATAGTTCATCATATTAAGTTAATTAATGAATTTAATTCAAATATGTCAGGTCAGTTATTTTTAGACAGAACACATGTCTGTGTTGTGTAAATGGAGGTCAAGTACATATGTATGTATACATATGGGCAGACAATGATGACGTTAACTTATTAATTTATTCCTTTATTAAAACAAATAAAGAGCTGTATTTACTGCTAGCTTGATTGTGACAAACCTTAGTGTTTCACCTTGGAATTGTCTAAACTCTGTGGACAACTAATCTTTTTTAAAACTTAAAAGTTTCTGAGACACCTAAAGTTCTGGTTCAGAGGATTACAAAAAGTTTCTCAGCTCTTGACAGCAAGAAATCCCTGCTGGAGCTAACCATCAGTCCTGTACAGTAAAGGTTTATTTCTCCATTTCCCAGGAGAGGGCTTGCCTTGGTAAGCATTCTTAGAGAGTGCCCATCTTGTGTGGGATTGCAATCACTTGAAATAGGAGAGGTCTGCTGTCCTTTGATAGAGTAGTGGATGCAGCACTGTCAGATTTCTTCTGTATCAGAGGAAACATAAACTCAGCTTGTCTGATACCCTGGATGGTATCCCTTCACTCTCTGAACTGCAAATTCTTTTATCATTGTGCGTTCTTTCAAAAGAAGGTGTAGAGCTATGAACTCAGCAGGGTAAGGCTGTCCTCTCCTATTTCCATTAAACCTTTGCGCTACAGAAAGGAATCCAGGATTGATAGTGTGAAAGAAAGGGAATGAACCCAGTGAAACAGTCCACTGATTACTGTAACACCACTCAGCATAGCATTTATTGGGCTTACATTAATATAAGATATTGAAAGGACTCTCAATATTATGATCTCAGCTCCAAACATATTTAAGTAGTGAGAACTAACTGAAGCAATTAAACAAAAAAAAAAAATCAATTTACCTTTAAGGTAGTATAAGATACCTCAGTAGTATTTAGCTCTTTCTTGAAATTTATTAACTCTGTGTAAAGGTTGCTTCGAGGTGCCAAAGTAGTTTATACTCTATAATGCAGGAGTTACACCTCCTCCATGCCATTGAGTTTAACAGGAGCTTTGCCAACAAAATGAATGATGAAAGTAACAGGCCCAAGGCATGTTCATATATTAAAATAATTTTGGTTATATGGATTGACAGACAGTATTTCACAGTTGCCACGGAAGACTGACACAACTGAAATCCTTTCTTTTAATCAGTCCTAGCAGAATAACTGAGCTGATGGAAATGACAAACAAGATTCTGTAAGTGAGGAATTTGGGGTCAAGTCTATTCAGATTGTGCTTGCCTTGTAACTAAATTCAACAAGTCTGTTTTTAAAAACCCACAGTGTTGTAACTAGTTATTTACAATTAGATATTGATCCTGACCTGATCTCAGTTGCAGCACTAGCCTGAATATATCCTTGGGGTTTTTTTCTGTTAATATAGTTTATTTTACTCTGGTTCACTGTTGTGTCTTATATGTAGGTTCTTGAGTATGTGGGCCTGCATGCTGGAAAAAAATAGCATATTTGAATGCTCCATAAAGTGAAAATAATAGTAAAAGTTGGTTCAGGTAGGCTCTTTCTTCCCTAGGGGAACCACTTCATTGGATGAGATAGTCCACTCTACAGGTAATGTAAAAGCTAAAAAAAGGAAAGAAGATGAGGCAGACAATGAAAGCATCAGGACTGTTACCCCCGCTTAAGCTAGAAAGACAAATACAGTGGTCTGAATGGACAAGGACTCTGAGTAGCAGCAGTATGTGAGGGTCCCAAAGTCTGCAACACTTACCAGTCTGAGAGCAGTCTATAGTGCAATTTAGAAATGCTCTCTTTCCTTTACATGCACACACAAACGAGATAACCATTTCCCTAAATTTTGCTTGTCACCGAATGAAGAGATTAAGTGTAGGACAACACCTACAACTTTTATTGGTCAGGTATCTAAAAATACCATTGCTGGAGAGCTGAAGCAACTTTCTCAAGTTCTGGCTGAGTTAGGTCAGCAGCTGCTACTTTCTTACACAGATTGGAAAGAGCAAAAACCGGAAATGATACTGTGCCTTTTTTGGGAAGTGCTTGGCATCATTGCAAGTAACATTGAATCCTATACAAGGAAGGTGGATTTTTGAAGTTACAGAAAACAGAGCTTGTGAAAATAAATTGATGTCACTACATTTTTAGTGAGCTTGCATGTTTGGTCAGTAATGGTTGTACAGTATATTTAGACATATACAGGACATTTGGTTCAGGTTCCTGTGTTATTTTGATTAAAGAATTACATTTAAATGCAATTAACATGACATCCTAAAATAAATTGATGACTGGCTAATTGAAACATAATTGCAAAAGTAAATTCTGCAACAAGTGAATGAGTTTCTGATGAGTTCTACAAAAAAGCTACATCTTCTGTACTTGACAGTGATTCAGGGGTTACTAGGAGGCTGTGTTCAGTTCTGGTGTTTGTACCGTAGGAAAAATAAGAAACAGTTGAGAAGATAGCTCTTTAGAAGTTTAAAGGGAAAAAAAAGATAGAGGAAATCAGGGCTCAGAATAAAAGCACTTAAAGCAGCTCCTACTGAAAGGGTTCAGAGTGCATCTATGCTTATTACATATTTCAGTGGTTAAGGCCCTCCCCACAGAAGGTGGAAATTGAACTCATGGCACTAGCAGTCTCAGTGGGTGTTGTTGGAGAAAAGGTCATCTCCTATGACCTGAGAAAGGTCTGCAGGGAAGAGTTAAGGCTGTGAGTGGCTTTTTGACATAAGTGCCAAAGATCTGAAAAAGGCTTACATTCATTACCTAAGGGTTTTGTGTTTCCTATGAACCAGAAAAGGTGGCTTCTCACAGTGCTGGATTTTGTGAAGCCATTTTAGACCCCTAATATTCTGAGAATTGAGAATTGGAGAAATGAGTCCTGTGACCTGGGGCAATGAGTTCCCTGAAACGTGAACACCTGAACAGCTAGGCCCTATGCACTGGTGAAGGTTGTGATAACTGGAAAACTAATTTTGTGAATTTAACGCTTCACCAGTTTTCTAAAGGTTAGTTTTTTTCCAGAAGAGACCTGCAATGCACTGTAAAATTGGGTGGTTATATGATTTTTTTCACAGCTGTAAATGCTTTGCAGTGCAGAATGATGCTCGGAGTCAGGTGAGGTGGTTGTACACAGCCTGCTGACACTGGTGCGTATTAAAGAAGTGCGTCCCCTACCCTTTAGTCTGACTAAGCGGTGTTGCATGGGAGATGATAGCACCACTAGTCATGTCAGAACAATGAGTGTAAGCATGACATTTTCCCCACCAGACTACGGATGAGCGCGTTCGGCTGCCGGACATCCGAGCGAGCAGGTGGTACCAGTTCCGCGTGGCAGCTGTGAACGTGCATGGGACGAGAGGTTTCACGGCACCCAGCAAGCACTTCCGATCCTCAAAAGGTTAGTTTTCATTTGCTATGTCTGGTGCTCACCTTCCACTCACTCACACGTGGAGCACAACCTGATCTGCCTGGTTTTGTGGCAGAAGGTTTTTAACAGGTGGGTTTTTGGGTAGTTTTGCCACCGGCTTTAGAAATGGTGTGAGATTTGTTTGAAGTCGGCAAAGGAATTAAAGGTTAAAGATGTCATTATTCTTTTATCAGTAAGGGGTCTCAATGAATAAACCTCCTTTTAAACATTTTCCACACGGCTGGTATCAAACAACATGACTGTGACCATGAAACATGAAGGAACTGGGGTTTCAGTGTGTTATTCCAAGAGGTTTCTCTTATTTTTCTTTTTGGTTATGAGAATGTTGTTGCTGCCATATGTTTAGCAGAGTATTGAAATATTTTGTTGCCTGTATCTAAATAATTGTAGCAGCATTGTTTTGATGCAACTGTGGGCTCTCTTAATATAGGTTTCCCCTTGCTAGCACTAATTGTAAGGGCTTAAGAATAAGAGGGGTATAAATGCTAAGTAGCATGTTTCTGTTCATTAGAAAGGCATGCCAGACAATCCACAAAGTATTGTAGGAATTTTTGTTGCCATTTCTGGTTTTGCAAGAGTTTGGGTAATAAAATAACTTTGAAAATTATTTCTGTACCAGTCAACAGTACTTGGGGGATGGAGGAGATGGAAACGGATCTTCCATCCTGTGAAGTTGCTGGCATTGTCCCTGGTGTGCCTTTGACCCACGCGAAGCAGAGTTTTCCCGGATGACTCTCAGGCATAGTATAGGAGTTAGCACAGGCCAGAAACTATTCCCGACAGACAAATGATCTGGATGTGGTCACCCTCTCTTAAAGGCAGCTGATAATGTAGGCATAGCCAGAGCGTGCTAGTTGACTTTAGTGCCAAAGAATAAGATCTGTCACTCTTCACTCTACTAATAGAGGTAGTTTCTAATACAAAGACTTGTCTTTGTTTTAGTAGTGACAGAATCTTTACACTGGTATAATGCATACTTCAAGGAATGCATTTCCTCCTCTTTCTGCAGATCGAATTATCTTGCAATACAGGCAGTTGCTATCTACGGGTTCCCATGCTAGCTTTTAGCTTGCTGTTTGGCCATAGTCAGTCCTAGAAAAAATCTTATTGTAGATGTAGCCATAGAGGCATGCAAGTGCTTTTGCTAGTATGGATGGTTTAATTACTTACTGAATAAGTATACATTAGGCTCAATAATTTTTTGGTGCTATAACCACATTTGTGGTAGGAAGGTTGGCTGGCATAGCTATCCCATTACTGCTGTGACCACAAACCTTTTCAAGTATAAAAGAAGTATTATTTTAATAATTTATTATACTTAAGTAGCGTATCATTTCAGACAAATCAAAAATACAGCTCCTTCAAGCTGTGTTGAGCTTACTGCAAGGACTCAGCAGCAGTGGTAGCTTTCTCTTTGCTTTTCTTCATGAGCAGCACTTCAGCAGATACAGCACTGTGTTGCTGAATCTGGCACCAACTTTCTTTTAAACTCAGATCATTGTCAGTTGTTTTACTGAATTTGTAAAGATTTTCCAACTATTCTGCTTGGAACCACTATAATTGCAATTACATAAAGGTATATCATGATATCACTGAGGTTTTGGCTTGAGCATTATATTTTCAGGCAGGATTTGTATTACTTTCCAAAAAATTCATCTCCTACTGAGTGTGCTAGCCACAGGAGTATATTGTTCAAAATACCTACATTGGAAATGAACATAAGAACATCCATGGTAAGTCATACGGAAGGTCTCTTTAGCCCAGTATCTGACCTCAGCCCAAAGTGTTTTTTTGGAGAACAGCATAAGAGCAGGATAAGCACACAGGGATATTTCTTCACAATAGGCTCCTGGATGGCAGTGATTTGTGTTTCAGGAGCTTGTGGTTTTGAAATGATTACATGTTAGATACCAGAGTCCTCTTTTTCTGAGGTCTCTGCAGCTACCCCTGAAGCACTTGCTCTCCTTGAGTGCTGCTCATGGCTGTCTGGTGGAGATGGGGAGCACTTTTAGGACTTGTGATAAGGACAGCAGGAGCCAGTAGTGCCTCTGCATGTTCCTACCTAATAAACCAAAATAATGGGATCTTGATAACAGCAGAAAGTATGTAGCCAACATTGTTCAAAAGGCTTCTATAATCCTCAAAATAACACTGAACTCCAGCCCTTGGCAGAGAATCGTGAACTGCCAAACAGCAAGGAGATCAGTTAGCTGTCTGCTTTGTAGCCAAAACCATCCTACTCTGGCAGCTCATTTGACTATTTTAGAGGCTTTGGTATTGTCAGTGGTTATCATAAAGATACCATGTTCGCCAGATGAAACGTGTAGAAGCACTAGGTGACACAGATGAAGACGCAGCTCAGTGGGAAGTGGCGGCTCCTGCCTGGCAGAGAGGCAAGAAACTGCTGCTCAGATGTGCCTAGTTTTTTGAGTGTCAGCATCTACTGGCCCCTGCTGAGCTCCTACAGGCACATTTAACCTCCAGTTTGGAAAAGGAAAGCGGACTTTGGCACATCACCTTTGGACGGTTGCTGACTGTCTGTGCTACGTTTCTGTGAAGTGTGGACAGAAATTCACTTCAGTTCTTGTACTGTTTCAATTCACCCTGTAGTGCCAAGACCAAGAGAAGATTATTATCTTCGTCAGACTTAACAGAAGTTTTCTTCAAAAAGAAGCCCTTTGATCAGGAAACATGACAGCAATTCTGAAGACAGTTTCTCACGCAAGATGCTGAACTTTTACCAATTGCTCATAAGTTATAATGAATAGCAAATTATTTGGGTTTGTTTTTCCTCTGAAGGAGGACAAACATGATATATAATCTGAATCTAGGGAGGAGTATGGCACCACAAAGTCTCTGTCACTAAATATTTTAAGCTGTTAAAAAGAACATTCAAAAACATTGGTGCTGTAATTGGCGACTTTTTGTCTGGTCACCACAATACTGTTTTATACTATTTTTTGTTTTTTGCAAATGCAAAAGTGCCTAAGTAGACACAGCAAAGTAAGGTTTTGTTTTATTCAAAAAATTTTAAGTCTTCTGAGGTATGTAATTTCCATTAAGTTTTCTATCACTAAATAAAGCTTCTTATTATCCAAATTGGTTTAATTTCCCAGTCATGAAAAAGACAAAAACAGGAAAACAAGAGTATTTCATTAAGCATTCCAGCTTACCATTCTTCATCTAGTGTTTTATCTACTACACCTTTTGATGCTCTTATACTGTAAATGTTGGAGATGAAGGTTTATTAGCTGTTTTACACTGCCTCGTGTTCATTTATGGCATTAATCTGTAAATAATAAATAATCAAAGTGACATAACTGAGATAATTTATGAAATATTCAGAGCTTAAGCAGAGAGTTTTTTTTATGCTGTTTATTTCTGTTTTGTAAAGGAAATGAAGGATTTGCATGTACTTGTCTGGCATGGCCCTTCACAGGGAATGAAGTGATGCTTCATTTTGCCAAAATGCAATTCCAGAATTCCAAGAAACACAGATTAGACTATACCTATCTGTTTGGAGTGGAGTGGCTACAAGATGAAGTGAATACTGCACCTAGGAGACTGGATTCTTTCCTAGAACTCTGCACATGGATTTTCAGATTGATACTGTCAGCTAAAAATGATCAAAACTTTCTGCTAATTTGACAGTGGTTTCCACTTCACTTTTCAGGGTTTTTACGTTATGCGTGCTTTCCTTTTCATCTTCAACTGAGTGACATCAATTTGCAATAACAGCAATAAATAAAGCTAACAAATGCCCGGCAGAGCATTTTTGATCCCCAAAGGTACAAATATATTTCTCTTCATATTTTGACTGGCTCTCTCCAAGCTGCTTCATTTTCTCTGGAAGCAGGAGAGGACTGTTCCTACAACCCATAAATGAGTCTCCTTGGATGAAAAGCTACCTGTGCTTTTCTTCCATTAAGCAGGCACCGAATAGCCTAAACCAACTGGTCAGAAGCTGCTCGGCACTAGTAATACAACTTCTAATTTGTTGCATTTGGGTAACAGTTTTTAGGCTATTTTTTTCTACCTTTTATGATTTATGATGAGAATGAACTCTTAGTAACAGAGACTATAGTTAACTAGAGGGATCAGTGTTAGGCATTTCCATATAATATATTATCTTACTGGTCTGTAGTTAGGTACTCTGGCATTTTCTGAGACAAAAAGAGGCTGTAAGATGAACACAATGAGCCCAAACCATCTGATCCTTCTACCTCTGCTAAAGGTTTTTATCTTCAACATGAAGGCAGTTGCTAGCATACACAGGATAAATTGTCAAGCAAAAGGAAGCAGACAACATTGTTTTCACAGCACATAAGTACCATGCTGGATGTGATTTCATGCATACATTACTGAGTGTTAGTAAAACCAGAACAGACACCCACTCCCGGCAATAAAATTCTTTCTGTTGCTCCTTTGGGACCAATGATTTTTTTATACTGTTGCACAGCTGGTTTATGTGTGCCACTTCCATTGGGCAAAGCCAGTCCCCCCACTTATGCCTTGGAATTGTTTAATGGTTGGAAACTTGTCTGTAGAGCAGCTTCAGCAGATTTTTAGAGTTAGAAGGTCTGATGTTTAAAAGATAGTAATGGGAGATCCGTTTTAAGTCAGAAAAAAAAGCTCTATAAAAAAAGTTTTCAATTAGAGTCAAACTTGCTATCATTTTTGCAGCTCAAAATGAGAATTCTGGTTCCAATGTCTCTTTTTCTTCTCTAACATATATTCCAAATCATTTACTGTTTTCATTACAGTTGCCACATTTAAAGCCAAAGTGGATGCATTGCAGTAGTGTATGGTGTGACTCTTGTGTATAGCTTGCCCATACTGTTTTGTTAAGGTTGCAAAGTGCTTCCAGATCCTACTGATTGAAAGAATTTTGTAAAATATAAGTTTTCTATTACTATGTTTACAAATAGGAGTGTGGGAAGATGTGCATTTTGAAACGGTGATGAGGTGAGGGTTTTCTTTTTTTCTTTTATTTGCAGCAAGGAATCCTCCCTTTTGGGGACTGGAGACAGAGTTTTGCTAGCGATGGCTAAGTAGCCAGCAAGACAAGAATTTAAGTCCTTTGGGTGTATTCAAGCCAGATACAATCCAGACAAATGTAGTACTTACTCCATGTGCTGAAACAGCAGCTTCAGCCTGGACCTAATGAAGCTATCATTTCTAGCAGCAAAAAGTGATTTACTTGTCAGGCTGCTGAGACCAGAATTGTTTTGGATTTGAGGACAACTGTCTGTGCCAAATTCTAGCATATATAATGGCTTTTATTTTATTTGAGTTGTAGCGTAAACTGCAAAGGAAAAGCTGCAACTAGCATCACTCTTTCTGCAAACCAAAGGATCTGATTTAACACTTAGATAAATTCATGTATATAAAATTTCAGAACTTTACATTTGAAAAACTGGCAGTAGTTTCCATTCCAGTAATTTAATGTTTATGGATCTGAATTATACATGTGGGCAGTCAGTCAAAGGGATCACAGATATTTGAAGACTGTTAGCTTTATAGTCAGCAGAATGCCAGTTTAGCTTCATTGTCAGGTTAACAAACACCTTATGTATATAAGCTTTATAATCCAGTACCAGTTATTAGACCTTGAAGTATTTCAGCACGAGGTGTACACTGCTTTTTATGTCTGCGTAGACATAAGCATAACAGAGCACCTTCTAGAAGCATGACTTTTCCATTCAATAATGCAGTACTGAAGACTTAAAAAAATCAGAAAAAACCCAACTAATCTGTTATTTGGCAACTGGCAGGTACGCATTATGGAGGAGCATGTTCTTATACCTAACAGTTTTTTGGGGTTTGGGTTTTTTGGGGGTTTTGGTTTTTTTG
>WAAD01003922.1:14932-41837 GCA_013389945.1 Fregata magnificens | reverse complement strand
CTTTTTTTTTTTTTTTTTTTTTTTTTTTTTTTTTTTTTTTTTTCATGAAAGGTGAAGGGGTGGAGAATAATGGTAAAATTTAAGGGGCGGAGAATAATGGTAAAATTTTTTGTTTCTTTTCCTTCTGTGCACTTCTGAGTTATTAGTGAATTCATTTCTCCTGTAGGCTCTGAAAAGAGAATGTTGAGGAATGTTGGCACACTCAGAAAATCAAGCAGATGAAAAATAAAGGAAAAAATACTGTTATATACCCTCCTCTAGTCGTGGTCTTTGGGAGTGAACTTTGGCATGTGATGGACAGCGTTCAGTGAATAATGAGATAGCATAGAATACTGACACTGAAAGCATATATAATACAATGTTCTTATCTTCAGAATACTGATCTAGATCAGAACTGCTATTTCAACTCCCATATGGGTAGTGCAGAAATACTGGAACCTGTGCATAATAAAAATTACTGTGATTCCTTCAGTTTGAAAGAGCTACTGTCTAACTCAAGTATTTTTGTATGAATTAAACAAAAAAATCAGGCTGCCTATCAGGTATGGCTTTTTCACATTTGCAGGTCACGTATATTAAAAAACATTTATTTTGCTAATAGATGTAACACCTATACATATATGTTTACAACCTCCTGAAAGGAGGTTGTACCAAGGTGGGTGTCGGTCTTTTCTCCCAAGTAACAAGTGATAGGATGAGAGGAAATGACCTCAAGTTGTGCCAGGAGAGGTTTAGGTTGGATATTAGGAAAAACTTCTTCACCAAAAGAGCTGTCAAGCATTGGAACAGGCTGCCCAGGGAAGTGGTTGAGTCACCATCCCTGGAGGTATTTGAAAGACAGGTAAACGTGGCACTTAGGGACATGGTTTAGTGGTGGACTTGGCAGTGTTACATTTACAGTTGGACTCAATGATCATAAGGGTCTTTTCCAACCTAAATGATTCTATGATTCCATATGTATCCCATTCACAGAACTTGTACGTTAGAAATTACTTAGCTCCACAGTGGAGTCTCATGAGAGCAGTGTAGGAAGATTCCCAATAAATACAATTTGAACAGTTGCACTTTGTCATTGCAGAGGTCCATAATTAATAAATTTTCAAAATTATTACTCTGGCTTTTCTTACCATTCTCAGTGCACTTGCACATACTGAAATGTGCCTGTTAATGTGTTTACCCTTTGCTGCATTACATCCTCCTGATCTCAGCAGCAGACAGGTATGAACCAATTTCACTTCTTCTCACAACATAGTTTTGTTCTTTTAATTACAATGCATAATTCAATATATTGTATAACAAAACAGCTGCTGGGTTCAGTTTTACATGGTGGCTCTATTATAGATGTAAGGGAAGAGAATCTGAATTTTAAAAAGATATGTAACATATTTAATGATCTTTCTGACATTGGATGAAAACAAAAAATACTTTCCTCAGTGCCAGTCACTGTCCTATGAGATATTCCTTGAATACTTTTCCTTTGAGAACACACTGACTGCCAATAGAGGTTTCCTTCAAAGATCTCTTTTTGTGATGACAGAGATTAGATACCTGTAACTCGTTCAGGGCGAAAGATAATAAGGGCAGTATTTGTTGTGGGCTCTCTTTCTACTCGTGAAAAAGAGATTTATAATAGAATGTCTGGGTTTGACTCTGAAAATAGGCTCTGTGATTGTTGGGTTTGGATTTGGTAGCAGTTTCTTCATAACTGATTTACAGGAGAATAAGGAGAATCAAGAGAGGAACTTGAGTACTATTAGAAGGTATTATTTTCCATGGCAAGGAACTGAACTCAGTGCATGAGTGAGTATAGTGTGGTTATAAAATTGAAAGATACATTCCTAAAGATGTATCTATAATGATTATTGTTAATGCAGTAATTTCTCTTTGTTTTGTTTTTCCTCCTTCACTCCAGGATAAACAGATCAGCAATGAAGAAGATCATTTGAGAAGGATGGATGAGGCCAGACTGCAGTTTAAGGATCAGCTGCGTCACTTAGAAATGGAACAGGAATCCATTCTCACCATGATAGGATGTGAAATTGATGCTGCTTGTGAAATTTTTTCTCGGGACTCCATGGAGAAATTCAAAGTAATTCTAAGTTTTAAGTATGCTGCAGATTTTGTTTTTTCTTAATGAATGTTTGTAGCATAATTTGTATGCATTGTTGTCACCTATCACTTAACTGGTGTAGATAATTTATGGACAATAAGATTATGGATATTTAGCTGGTACAGATGTATATTGCTAGGTATTAGAATGGGATACTATGAAGATTTGCCCAGGCGTTAATCATTACTGCTTTCTTCTGCCAATTTTTTTTTTGTGAGACATAGTTCTCTTCTTGTTTGCTTGTGTGAAAGGACCTTACATTAGCCAGAATTTTGAGGCAGGTTTTCCTAGGCCACATACTTAGAGGTGGGAAGTCCCCAAGAAAGACCTAAAAGGCTTTTAAAATTGGGGAAAAATGAAAGAAATGTTTTATTAAAAATTCATTTAGATGCTTTGTTTTTTAAGTAGAGAAGTAAATGCTGGAAGTGAAAAGAGTTTAAACCTCCTCTTTTGTGGAGCAGGTCCTTGTTTCCAGAAAACTCAGACTCAAAGATTTGGGAAATTTGTAGGTTGCTGTAATTTTTTTTTCCACTCTTTTACTTCTTTTCCTGCAACCCTTGTCTCCCATTAGCTTTTTTTCCTGAGCATTCTCATTTGCTCCCCAGGGACAGAACCCTCTCTTCCTCCCTCCAGATGATTCTATGTGACCAATCCTCTTAAATAAACATTGTACACATCTGAGAATAAAGAAAATGGACAGTCTGACTCAGCTTGTCACCATACTCACTGGCATTATGGGTACTTATATCACAAGTGCTTGACCTGGTGGCTTTTCAGCCTTGGCTGTAACCATAGAGTACACTCAGATTACACCTTTTTTTGTCTTGCTATTTAAGCAGAGCATGCTTTCTGCTCTACAGTTCCTGGTCACTTGACTGGGCTGGGCTGCTTTTGAAATAGAAATTTTTCAGCATTGACACTGAAAATCCATTATATTTTTAATATTTTTTCTTTGTTTTATTTTCTATTTTAAGTTTATCTCCTCACCTGTTTTGTTTGAAGGTGTGGAGAGAAGACACTTTGCTCCAGTCTTATAGTATGGTTCTGCCTTTTTCTCCACTTACCTATGGAGTTGGGATGTTGCAGGACACAAACAGATGAGAATTCTAAGAAAATGTATTTGACAAACAAGCTTTCTCCTCTGTATGCTTACAGATAAGTCTTTTTTTATTAAGTCTTTGTGATCTGCTATAGTTGCCAGATTCTTGATCATTGAACCATGCCTTCTTGGACTTGCTTCCTACCTCCTGCAGAGTGTTTGTCTTCTGGATAAAGTTTTGTTGATCCCTGTTTTCACAATTCTTCTTATTTATACCCTTTAACTCTTTATTACTGGCAAACTTAAAACAGATTTGAGTCTGAATTTTTGACTGGACAGCTAATGTGAAAGCAAATGTTACACAGTTTTTGTGGAGCCTGGTCTGAATTTTTTTTTTTTAAAAAGGTAAGGAGTTTCCTTTGTTATATTGTTCCTCTGCCCAGTACTTTAGGTATTGCCAAGGTTTCTAGAAGGTTTCAGACAAGTTCTTTGCTGCAAGAAGAAGTTGCCACTGCAACTGAGGTGAGCAACGAGGAATTTAATGGATAAATACTTGTATTCAAAGAGCTTAAACACCAGGCTTAATCTTCCCTGATGAAAAATGTACTGGATTTCTTGTAATCACCGCGTACTGGTGTTCTAAGCAAAGAATTCCATGTGTATTGTTCAGATTTATTTTTCCAATCAGTCTTTTCTTATAACAAAACTTATGCTTGCAATAACAACACCAGTCATGCTTAATCTGTAAACTGAATACTGCCTTCTTTGAATGTGGTTGCACAGAATGAGGTTTGCTGCCATGGAAGGAAGTCACAACTTTCAGGTATGCATTGCTTTGTGAATTCATGGTCAACATGCCTACTAAAGTATTTCTTTTCACCTGTGTCCTTATGTGGTGATAATTTTCACGTAAAACATATGTGTGTACATAATTAGATGGTACTGTTTAGGCATCTTTGGTCTTAGGGTAGTTAATAAAGCCCATATAAATACCTCATAAAGAAATATGCTAGTTACAAAAATTATTGGACCAGGACTAAAAGTACAAAAGACTCGCTGAATTGCAAAATGTGGTAAATTAAAAACAAACAAACAAACAAACCCCCCACAAAACCTTTAAATTAGAGAAAAGCATAATGTAGTAATCATGGGATAGGACCACATGAGATAAAGGATGAGCTGGACATAAGGTTAATAGTTTACTTGCTTTTCAATAGATTTCAGTTGAGAGAGCTGTGTATGAGACACTTTTTCTTCCCCTTGTGAATCAACTCAAAGTGGGGGGGAAAAAAAAAGATCCATTATCACTAACTTTTTAAATAAGTAATATAGAAAACATGTATAGAAGTACCTTTAAAACAAGTTTAACATAGTTCAGTTTGAATGCAAAAAAAATGACACATCACACTTTGTCATTGTATGAAGTATTAACGAAGCATTCTAGCACAAGTTTATCTTCTTTTTATCCATTTAGTGAAGATTACAGTGTTCTTTTTATGCCTGTCAAATATTCAAAGCCAGTGATTTGTCTTTTTCATGAAAACACTAAGACCATCATCTTGAAGCACAATTTAAAGATTTTGGGGGTTTGTCCTTTTTTACTTTTTGATAATAACAGTTCAATGACTAACAACAATTGGTTTTGCTACTTCTGGTTATGTGCAGCCACTGTTGTTCTGCAGAATGGAGGAAAAAACAGTTGAATGACTTTGAAGTTGGCCTTTTCTTAAGAAATAGTAATTTTAAAGTAGAGTCTGATTGTATTATTTGGAAATACTATGATATTTTCAAAAAAGAACGTATAGTTTGAAACTGAAAATATACACCTTGATGCAGAGATATGTTCTGGGGATGATTGAAATGTGTCATTGTAATGATTCTTAGGAGAAAACTATACAGATTCAGAATACAACTTACTATCATTGCCACTTACTTAAGTTGCACCTTTAAACAAAGGCTGTATCATTGTGTTTGCGTAATTTGCTTTTAAATGTGACTAATTTATGGTTAAATAGTTCTATTTAACCACTTACAGGTATGATTTCCAAGCTGGATTTTTAGCAAAGAATATTTATTTGATGAATTTCCAGTAAGCGGGAAAGACTCTCCTTTCTGTGTCTAATTCTCGTTTTCATGCCTATTTCTTTCTCCCCTACTATTCCATAGGCAATATCACTTACACCAACGGTGCTGAATGATCCTCATCGATGGTTAGCAGAAACAAAGGTAATAGTCAAACCTCCTGAAATTTTACTGAATAAGCTAATATCCAACATTTATAATCATTCAGTTGAAAGCGTGTTTGAAAAGGCACTTAAAGGGGAAAAGGAAAAATACAAAAGCTTTCCTTTGGGCATAATTCTGATAGTTCCAGACCGTTATTTCAACTGATGGAATAATTTTCCAAATTTTGCTATCAACAAGAAATAGCTGTCTCTATAGCAAAATGAAGAGCAATACTGTTTTTACAAAAAATGCATTGAAGTAACTGCAGTGATAGCCTTTAGATCTGGTTCAGTTATTTTCAGACATGAAAAACATGAGAATGTAGTCAGCAGGTTAAGTTTCTTTTACAGAGTTATAACAAGGCAAGAAATGATTTTAAATAAGGCTGTTATTTATTATATCTAAAGGATATTAGATTGGATTATTGGAAAATTAACTATTTTCCTTCCCCCTTTGTTTGAAGCTTTTGAATCCTATAAGGTGGGTGCACACATGCTTGAAAACTTCTTCAGAGCGATGACTGGTAACTTATAACCCTTGTCTTTCATTCTACAGTTTTCCTCCTGCTCCCCAACTCATCCACATAAACACATTTCTTATCCAGTATCTTTTAAAAGGAGTAAGTTTCTCATGATCATGAGAAACTGTAGAAGACATGCTTGCTTTTTTTTTTTTTCTTCATGTAAGAAGGTCAAAGCCACAGGAGAATTGACTTAAGGAAAAATTACAACTGTTTGCATGTAAGATAATTTAAGGTTATTTATGATGTATGGTCTATGTAAGAGTTGTAGACCAAGAAAGACTACCACTATAGATAGCAGAGATAAGATTGGAATCAAAGGAGAAATGTTATAGAGGAAGTATTTTCTCTGTTTAAAAAAGTGACACTGACATATTGTTAAAAAGACCTTTCAAAAAGCACCTAATAATCATTTGCATACATTTCTCACCTAAGTTTCTTTAGCTACTAGAGGGAAGTCTAGTATGTATGACTTCTTAAAATTCCCCCTTTTTTTCTTTTGTTTTAAATAGGCAGTGTGAAAGTATTCTTTTTTACCACTTCTAGATTTACTATATGGACCATGACCTATCTTATCTATGAGCTCTCTTTTTTTTTTTTCCTCTGCATGAACCTTAAATATTAACTTTTGCTGACCAGAAAGGATTGATGTCACTTTTTTTAGAATGGATAAATGCTTTAAATTACATCAACATAGAAAAGAGAGAGAAAGGTATTCTGAAAGGAAGGAGTATCTCTTGGTGTCTATGTGTACACTAATTCAATGTGACTTTCTGTACCTACCCTAGCAAATTCATGCTCCTGATTAAGAAGTTAAAAAAAAACCCCAAAACCAAACCTTGTGTATTGCTTCTTCACATACAATTATCAGCCAAAATATATCTTGTCTTTTGAGACTCTTTGAAGGCCAACATATGTCCTCTTAATATATCTGAATGTCCTCTATTATTATTATTATTCAGTAATAGGTACAAATGAGTAATCTGTGAGTCCAAAGATAATTTGATCAGTTAACATTTATGTTCTCTTCTTTACTTTTTATTGTCCTATTTTTTTTAATGTAGACTAAGCTTCAGTGGCTGTGCGAGGAGGTAAAGGAGAGAGAAAGTAAGGAAAAAAAGCTGCGATGCTACTTACTGCAGAGCCGAGAACAGCTCAAGCACTTTACACAGATGAAGGAGGCTGAACATCAGTCTCTCTTTAAACAGATAAAAAAACAAGAAAAACTTTTGGAAGAACTTCACAGAGAAAAAAGAGGTATGTTGCTGGTTCCATTTTTGTTAATAAAAGGTAGAAAGAATTTTAAAACTCTACTACTTATAATTCCTATGGCACATTCAGATGTATTTTATCAGCTAGTTATTACAAACTCTAATTCGGTAACATGCTAGTGATAACCAAGAACACAAGGGGTTTTGTTTTCCCTTGCTGATAAAAAAGGCAAATGTAATCAACTACATTTCAAGCCAGTACAATGGCTGAATAACACATGAGTTTGCAACATAGGCAGTGGAGTTGCTTTTCAGCCTTACCATCTGAGACATTCCATGACCCGGGCAAAGAGGAATTAGACAAGAATCTGAAGCAGCATTGGTAATGGTGCTTTCATCTGTCAAAAAAAAAAGAGCCCAAAGCAGTCCCAAGTCCTGTGCAGTTACTCCCTTTTGCTTAAATTGTATGTACAAAGAACTTTGGCAAATTTTCTTCTCATCCCTGCTTCTGTATTGCAAAATGGAGCAAGACAAGCTTTGGTTCTAATTAAAATGAATGACGTTATATATGGAATCCTACATAAGCGTAGTTTTCTTCCTCTCTTGGCATGTAATTCTTGCTCTGGAGTGTTGTGTGCCAGGCTTGGTGCTAGCATCCGTAGCATCCATGCCTGTCATGAAGGGGAACTACTAATCAGATTTTAGTGAGCAGTGTAAAGTTCTGGTAGGGGTGGACCTCACTGTCCCCAGCAAAGAGCCATTTTTTAGGCTCAGGTCAGGTAGTTTAGTATTTTATAGTTTCTTGAAGAATGACTTTGAGCAGAATGCTTTTAGGAGAAGGGAAACATGCTTTCATCATGAGCTTATTATTCTAGACTCTCAGGAAGACAGGAATCATAGAATCATTAAGGTTGGAAAAGACCTCTAAGATCATCAAGTCCAACCATCAACTAACACCACCATGACTCCTAAACTAGGCCCTGGAGTGCCACGTCTACACCTTTTTTGAATGCCTCCAGGGTAGACGACTCCACCACCTCTCTGGGCAGCCTGTTCCAATGCCTAACCACTCTTTCAGTAAAGAAATTCTTCCTAATGTCCAATCTAAACCTCCCCTGACGCAACTTGAAGCCATTTCCTCTCGTCCTATCGCTAGTTTCGTGGGAGAAGAGTCCAGCACCCGCTTCCCTACAACCTCCCTTCAGGTAGTTGTAGAGAGCAATAAGGTCTCCCCTCAGCCTCCTCTTCTCCAGACTAAACAACCCCAGTTCTCTCAGCCGCTCCTCATAAGACTTGTTTTCTAGTCCCTTCACCAGCCTCGTTGCCCTTCTCTGGACACGCTCCAGCACCTCAGTGTCCTTCTTGTACTGAGGGGCCCAAAACTGAACACAGTACTCGAGGTGCGGCCTCACCAGTGCCGAGTACAGGGGCACGATCACTTCCTTACTCCTGCTGGTCACACTATTCCTGATACAACCCAGGATGCTGTTGGCTTTCTTGGCCACCTGGGCACACTGCCGGCTCATGTTCAGCCGGCTGTCGACCAGCACCCCCAGGTCCTTTTCTGCCGGGCAGCTCTCCAGCCACTCTTCCCCAAGCCTGTAGCGTTGCATGGGGTTGTTGTGACCAAAGTGCAGGACCCGGCACTTGGCCTTGTTGAACCTCATACAGTTGGCCTCGGCCCATCGATCCAGCCTATCCAGATCCCTCTGCAGGGCCTTCCTTCCCTCGAGCAGATCGACACTCCCACCCAGCTTGGTGTCATCTGCAAACTTGCTGAGGGTGCACTCAATCCCCTCATCCAGATCATTGATGAAAACATTGAACAAAACCGGCCCCAGAACCGAGCCCTGGGGAATACCGCTCGTGACCGGCCGCCAACTAGATTTCACTCCATTCACCACCACTCTCTGGGCTCGGCCATCCAGCCAGTTTCTTACCCAGCAAAGTGTACGCCCATCCAAGCCGTGAGCTGCCAACTTCTCCAGGAGAATGCCGTGGGAGACCGTGTCAAAGGCCTTACTAAAGTCCAGGTAGACAACATCCACAGCCTTGCCCTCATCTACTAGGCGGGTCACCTGGTCATAGAAGGAGATCAGGTTGGTCAGGCAGGACCTGCCTTTCATGAAGCCAAGGAAGATCTCAGTCTTTTGTCATTCTGCTTTTCATCTGTGTACAAGCTCATTTATGCTGTGTTACTTGTAGCTTAATTAAACACATTATTTCAATGAAGAGTATTTTTATAGTAAAACCAGAGCATTATAGCAAACTTGGAACATAAACAATTTACAGTGCATCTTTATTTTCATCCTTAAAACCAGACCTTTTTCTGCTGTCAGAAATCAATCCTTTGGTTGTTATAGACAATGTGAGAGTGAATCCTTGTTAAACCTAAACTTAGGTGAAGTGTAAAATTTTGAAGTGTAGGCTTGGTCTTGGTCAGGAAGAATCCATGCATGTTGTTGATTTGAGTCGAGTCACTAGGTCTGACAGTTCATAATTTATTTGTGAAGTTTTATCTTTAAAGATGTATCTTATTTACTGTCATTACTGCTTCTGAAAGACAACTCTGCATCTTTACCTTTCTGGTGTTTAGAAGCTTCCTTTAATTTCCAAGAGGGGATTTTTATTATGTGCTTGGAGAATTACTTAGAAATTGTGCACTGTATACTGACCCATACATGATGGATCCGAGCAAAACCAGAATTAACAGTTATCAACGCATGCCTTTGACATGGTCTCCCACAACATCCTTCTCTCAAAATTGGAGAGATATGGATTTGATGGGTGGACTGTTCGGTGGATGGGGAATTGGCTGGGTGGTGACATCCAGAGGGTAGTGGTCAGTGGCTCAATGTCCAGATGGAGATCAGTGATGAGTGGGTCCGTATTGGGACCAGTACTGTTTAATATCTTCATCAGTGACATAGACAGTGGGATCAAGTGCACCCTCAGCAAGTTTGCAGATGACACCAAGCTGAGTGGTGCCGTTGACACACCTGAGGGACAGGATGCCATCCAGAGGGACCTGGACAAGCTGAAGAAGTGGGCCTGTGTGAACCTCATGAGGTTCAACAAGGCCAAGTGCAAGGTCCTGCACCTGGGTCGGGGCAACCCCCAGTATCAGTACAGGCTGGGGGATGAAGGGATTGAGAGCAGGCCTTGCAGAGAAGGACTTGGGGGTACTGGTGGGTGAAAAGCTGGACATGAGCCGGCAATGTGTACTTGCAGCCCAGAAAGCCAACCATATCCTGAGCTGCATCAAAAGAAGTGTGGCCAGCAGGTCGAGGGAGGTGATTCTGCCCCTCTGCTCCGCTCTGGTGAGACCCCACCTGGAGTACTGCATCCAGCTCTGGAGTTCTCAGTACAAGAAAGACATGGACCTGTTGGAGCAGGTCCAGAGGAGGGCCACAAAAATGATCCGAGGGCTGGAGCACCTCTCCTATGAGGACAGGCTGAGAGAGTTGGGGTTGTTCAGCCTGGAGAAGAGAAGGCTGCGGGGAGACCTTATTGCAGACTTTCAATACTTAAAGGGGGCTTATAAGAAAGATGGGGACAGTCTTTTTAGCAACGCCGGTTGTGATAGGACAAGGGGTAACGGTTTTAAACTAAAAGTGAGGGTAGATTTAGACAAGATATAAGGAAGAAATTTTTTACGATGGGGGTGATGAAACACTGGAACAGGTTGCCCAGAGAGGTGGTAGATGCCCCATCCCTGGAAACTTTCAAGGTCAGGCTGGGCGGGGCTCTGAGCAACCTGATCTAGTTGAAGATGTCCCTGCTCATTGCAGGGGGGTTGGACTAGATGACCTTTAAAGGTCCCTTCCAACCCAAACCATTCTATGATTCTATGATGTTCCCATAATAGTAGAAATTGGTGATACCTTTCTGTCCCTAGGTATCATTGTCTAAAAGCATAATGGTGGAATAAAAAGCACAATATAGCTAATGTTGAGAATTCCGTAACCAAAGGAACTGGAGCTGGAAGTTTTTGTGTGAGAAGAGAGGAGGGAGGAAATGTCATATGAGATTAATTCTTGACATTAAGGCTTAACATTATCTCAAGACCTGCACTGAATGTTTTGAGAATATTACTTCTGTAGTGCATGCACACATGTGTATGCTTGCTTGCATTCTCCCTCCAAGGTACTCTCCCAACAGAAGAGCAAGTTTCTGAATGCATCAGGAAAACGTGGATAGCTGGGAATCTTGCAGGTAGAGCTAGAAGGAATGTGATCAAAGGAAAAAGGGATGAAGCTAATGCATGAAAATGATCGCTGAGAAACAGGCTAATTGACACAGGGTCCAAGGATCAGAATTTTCATATTGAAATAGGTTCTTTGCTTTCACCTTTTTCATATAAAATTTTGTTGGAGGATGTAACTAAGCCTGAAAAAATGGAAGGCTACATGGTGAGGAGATTGTATTTTGACACCTATAAATGGCTGATGCTAACCTGACCTATGGAGCAGAATAAAGTACTTCTACTGAAAGTTTGCATGTAGGTAAACCTTGAGAACTTTTAGCATGCCTTATGGGTTGATATAGTCTATAAATAGGGCTGACTTGTCATCTGGTTTGCATCTTTTTTATGTAATATGTTGGACTACTATTTGCATACCTCACTGTGTCATGGTATGATCTTTCATTGTATTCTGTTACCTCAGTTTCCGAAGGAAGGTGTCACTTCTCAGGTTTTCTTTTCTTGTGTTTTCTTTAAAAACTTTGTTCTGGCCTTTGTTCAGGACTCAATATTGATAATGGGCTAGTTTTTTTTGTCAGACAGAATAAGTACTCTAATAATTTTGTTAGTAGTCGTTTTGTATTTAGATTGATGTAGATTCAGATTAGATGAGAGTGAACTTTTAAGTGTAGTTATAGCTTCTGGTAGCTGACAATTATTATTGAAAATTTTTTGTGAAACATTGTAACAAAAATAGAACAATAGCAAAACAATAATAGCAATAACAAATAAAAGCATTATTGTAAATATTTTATAGAACAATGCAGGTTATTTGCTTTACAAGAATAGTAAGATCCTGTGAAGATTTTCTTCCTCCACTTGCAAAGAACTTTGAAAGAGAACATGCTTTGATCTTCCAAGCTTGAATGTTTCTATTGTTATCCTTCATTTGTTTAAAATGATAGCGCCAAGACCCTGATATAATATTAATAGTGTTTTAGTGTTCTTATATTTGAATCATTATCTGCTAAGATGATCTCCCTGAGATTTGCGTTTTTTTAATTTAAGTGCATAGGAAATAAAGCAAACCTTCTTTAGTTTTTCATTCTGTTGTTCCTAATTTAGTTTAGGCTTTGTGGGAAAATTCACAGCCTGCATTTAAATTTCAAGCTATAGGCAACATTATCATGGGAAATTATTAAACTGAAGAGAGTGGCAAAAAGTAGTGCTATTTACTGAGCACAAAAAATAGTATGTAATCTCATACCTTCTATTTACAAGGGCCATTCCTTTGTTCCCTACAAATATGCTCAGTTCCATTTGTTACTCGATGTATTACGATTTCTCTAATTCTAAGTAAATTATGTTCTCTTCTGTCTACTTCTAGGGGCGGATACTGGTTAAAAGTAGGTAAGAAAAAGGAAATAACAGTTACATAGCTGTTAAAGTTCTCAGTGTAACACAAAACAGTAAACATGCTTTAAAATTCTGCCAAATACAGCATAAGGAATAGGACAGGATGCTGACAGTAGAGGCCAGTGTTAGGTTTAAGGCCTGGGGTCAGGATACATGCACACACTGAGGATCCAGAGTCACATAGGTATGAAAGTAACAGCAGATGAAGACAGGTAACTTTGACTGCTGTTGGTGGATTTTCCCAAAATGTCCTCCTTGCTGTCTTCACTTGAAAGTATTCATAAAAGATTATTTTTAAATTATTATTTCTGATTTAAGCAATTAATGGTAATGGAGTTTACTGTTTTATAGGCAAATAGGGAGTCGGGAGTGTTCGTAGGTAACTCTCAAGCAACTTATTGGCTCTTTACACTCCACCTTTTTTAATGAGATATAATTTGAAACATGGTCATGTAAGGTGATGGGGGTTTTTTTGGTTGGGTTTTTTTTTTTTTTTGTTTTGGTTGCTTTTTTTGGACACTGTGACAAAAATAGTGTTGGAGGGAAGCAGGTGCTTCCATTTACAAAGCCAAATAATTATGTACGCAATTAAGAATAGTCTTGTGTACAAATTTATTATTCACTTAATCACATTCTAATTTGATTAGATCTGGTAGTCAACAGGTTTTGTGGATACAGATGAAGTTGTTATGATTTGGCCCAGTACCAGTGTATTTATTTAGCTTTAGCTGCTGTGGTGTCACATGCCTTCCAGCAGTAGGTCCTCTACTCTTAATAGTGTTCAAGACTTTAGAATGAACATTTCCTGAATGAATAATTAGAGACAGAGAAATAAAATACAACTGAGATTTACTACAGGTAATCTGAGCCCAACTTCCTGATATTTCATTCATTTGATAAGATAGCTGGTAGTAACCAAATAACTGATAGATGTAACAGAAGACATAGTATGGCTGTCAATTGTACAACATTCAACATGGGACTATGTAGGAAATGACTAATGTAAATGTGATGATTAAATATAAGAACTATAAATTAGAGTAAGGAATGTGCTACTCTGACAAAGGGTAGTTATTGAAAGGGATAATTAATACTGTTTCAGAGATGTTGGTTTGTAGACTCACTTTTCATCATGAGTGAGCTTAGTATAAAGAGTAGGAATATGATAATAAAACTTGGAGCCTTAGAAAATTTGATGGCTTTGTTGGTACACAGAGGAAGTGGAATAGCCTTGGGATCACATAATTTCATTTACCTGGTGCCAAGGAAGGAAATTTTATGTATTATCTATTTTTACCTCTTTTTATACCAATTTTGAATTTGAAGCCAGAATCAGAAATTCATAATAATTTTCACAAACATTGAACAAAGTTTTGAGATCTTTTTATTAATGCACTAAGAAATAGGGAGGTTGACTTGGTATTCAATACCATTTTCGTGTGCCACTGAATTAAATGACAGTGCCTGTGACAGTGTATGCACGAATAATGGCTTTACAGTCTACATGTGAATTTATTTGGCTTGGTTCACAGTCATGTCAACATAGATTGTTCCTTTTAATTTGAAAACTATGGCCTTCATTACACCAAGTCAGTTATTTTTGGTAAGTTGGTAGAAGGTAGAGGAATAATAGAATGCATGTCTCTTAATGTGAGTTCTGATATTGTTATTCATGAAGTGATACATTAAATGTTTATAAAGGGTTTTTTATTAAAAAAAAAAAGTTGCAAGACAAAATATAGCTATTTACATTTCTTGGACAAATACTCTTACATAATGAATGAAAAGCCCAGGTTTAATTGTGATGCAACTAGTAGAGTGTAAACATGTAAATAGTTGAATGTATAAATGTCTTGGACATGAAAATTGGAAAAGCTGCTTTCCCAAAGGAAAAAAGAAAACATGGATAGTAGCATAAAGAAGGTGTTAAGCCAAAAGGAGAAAGCAATATATCAAAATGATAGAAAATTTAAATTAAGGAGTCAGAATGTTGGTTGGCTTTTGTTACTTAAACATAGAAAATGGAAGAAGTACTTACAGAATACTAAGACATTCAGTAATGAAATTATGGGCAAGACCCGGGTGCAGGAATAAAGCAAATGAAGGCAGAATGGATTTCTTCTAATTGATAAAGAGACCCTTCACTCTTTTTTTTTTTTTTTAAACACTGAAGTGTACTTGACAGTATTGCTTAATAAAATTGGTTTTCAGTCAGATGTGGTGCAAATGGATGAAAATATTTTCTGCTGCATTTGGAGTGATGCAGATTTTAGATGGAACATTTTATCAGAAAGACTGATTCTGTGAATATCCATGGATATGGTTGACTGTCCCCACCAACACAAGCGACTTGTCTGAGTACTTAATATAGTGAAAAAATACTCCATTAATTTAGAATCGTAGAATTCATAGAATCATAGAATTGTTTAGGTTGGAAAAGACCTTTAAGATCATCAAGTCCAACTGTTAACCTAGAACTGCCAGTTCACCACTAAACCATGTCCTAAGTGCCACATCTACACGTCCTTTAAATACTTCCAGGGATGCTGAGTCAACCACTTCCCTGGACAGCCTGTTCCAATGCTTGACAACCTTTTCAGTGAAGAAATTTTTCCTAATATCCAATCTAAACCTCCCCTGGAGCAACTTGAGGCCATTTCCTCTTGTCCTATTCCTTGTTAGTTGCGATAAAAGGCCAACCCCCACCTCGCTACAACCTCCTTTCAGGTACTTGTAGAGAGTGACAAGGTCTCCCCTCAGCCTCCTTTTCTCCAGGCTAAACAACTCCAGTTCCCTCAGTTGCTCCTCATAAGACTTGTTCTCTAGACCCTTCACCAGCTTCGTTGCTCTTCGTTGGACATGCTCCAGCACCTCAATGTCTTTTCTTGTAGTGAGGGGCCCAAAACTGGACACAGTATTCAAGGTGCAGCTTCACCAGTGCCGAGTACAGGGGCACAATCACTTCCCTAGTCCTGCTGGCCGCACTATTTCTGATACAAGCCAGGATGCTATTGGCCTTCTTGGCTACCTGGGCACACCGATGGCTCATGTTCAGCCAGCTGTCAACCAACACCCCCAGGTCCTTTTCTGCCGGGCAGCTTTCCAGCCACTCTTCCCCAAGCCTGTAGCATTGCATGGGGTTGTTGTGACCCAAGTGCAGGACCTTGGTACTTAGCCTTGTTGAACTTCATACAGTTGGCCTCGGCCCATCGATCCAGCCTGTCCAGATCCCTCTGTAGAGCCTTTCTTACAAGATCAAGCAGATCAACACTCCTGCCCAGCTTGGTGTCATCTGCAAACTTAGTGAGGGTACACTCGATCCCCTCATCCAGATCATTGATGAAGATATTAAACAGAACTAGCCCCAATACTGAACCCCTGGGGAACACCACTTGTGATTGGCCGCCAACTGGATTTAACTCCATTCACCACAACTCTTTGGGCCTGGCCATCCAGCCAGTTTTTTTACCCAGCAAAGAGTACACCCATCCAAGCCATGAGCAGCCAGTTTCTTCAGGAGAATGCTGTGGGAAATGGTGTCAAAGGCTTTACAAAAGTCTAGGTAGACAACATCCACAGCCTTTCCCTCATCCACTAAGCAGGTCACCTTATCATAGAAGTAGATCAGTTTAGTCAAGCATGATCTGCCTTTCCTAAACCCATGCTGACTGGGCGTGATCAGCTGGTTGTCCTGTACGTGCTGCATGTTGGCACTTGAGATCATCTGCTCTGTAACCTTCCCTGGCACTGAGGTCAGGCTGACAGGCCTGTAGTTCCCCAGATCCTCCTTCCGGCCCTTCTTGTAGATGGGCATCACGTTTGCTAACCTCCAGTCAACTGGGACCTCCCTGGTTAGCCAGGACTGCTGATAAATGATGGAAAGCAGCTTGGTGAGCACTTTTGCCAGCTCCCTCAGTACCCTTGGGTGGATCCCATTTGGCCCAATAGACTTTTGTGTGTCCAAGTGGTGTAGCAGGTTGCTAACCATTTCCCCTTGGATTATGGGGGATTATTTAAGTTTGCATAAATCACAAATTATAAAAACAAGACAGAGAAATTGTATTCTCAATAAATTAATTTGTTGATTTCCCTTCAATGGATCTGATACTCTAGTTTATTCATGGGTTTTTTTGGAAAGAATAAAAATAGAGATTTATGGTGAGCATACCAAAAGTAGGTACGCTGAATATTTAAATTGCTTTATTGACGAACATGTTTCAGGAAGTTATATAAGCTTAAATAGGTCTACTAAAACTCTTAACTGTGTTGGTTTTTGTCTTTTCCCTTCTTCACTGAAGCATTTGTAAATATCTAGGGTATTGTAGGCTTTTGGATCCTCCTTATGAATTTCTGTAGAAGTGTTAACATTATCACAGTCCTATCTGTGGTTGTAAACTGCCTGTCTGCGTGGTATGATCCTGACAAATACAAGTAAGCTAACATAAAGACTCATAAATGAGAGAATACTGAGTGAAGGAAAATACAGTAATGTGGTATAGAGGTTCAGGATTGTTTACAGAGTAGCAGAAGTTTCGTAGCTCTGGTGATGCATCAAGATGGGCTGCAGTTGTCTTCCCTTCTTGATAAGCGTACCATCCTGGAGAGCTGAGAAATCGAGAGGTCTAGCAATATTTATAAATACTTAAGAACTGAAGAGGATGTGGGTTCTGATTTCAGGTTTGCAGATTTGTACTTTGGATACGGTTCACTACTTAACAAGTTATTTATCTAGCATGCCACCCAGTGGGATATTTCAGTAAGTAACAATTTAGATAAAAATAAAAATTTCTTAGATTTCTCCTCTTGAAGTCATTTTGATCTCATAATCAAGTTGGTTTTAATAGCATTGCACTAAGAATTCAATATTTTAACAAAATGGACAAAGGTTTGAGGAAATAAAAGGTATAAATTCCAGTTTCCTAACTAAGTTTCATTTGCATTCTGGAATCACTGAGCATGCCAAGGTGTTTTTACAGATCTGTTTCAAAATTAGTTCAGATCACAAGGATATTATTATTATTATTACAGGGAAATGTTTGAAGGTAGGAGAAATACCATCTTCCTGAATTGCACCCAAGACCTGGCCCAAATTTCTTTCACTTATCCAATTTTATATGGTCTAGCCAGACTGGGTAGTCTGAAAAGCTTATCATACAAATCGGTTAAAGTCTATATTTAATCCTGGGAGCACCCATTGGTCTTACAGACTTAGATTTGCTTTAGTTGCTAGTTGGTTTCATTAAAAGAAAGTATCACATCTTTCTCTTCATCAAGAGAAGAACATCAGCATTTTTGGAAAACATAGTCAAGATGCTTGCTACAATTTTATTTTTATTTTTCACAAGGAGAAAATTTCCATTCATACCCAAACCCCTTAAATCTTTTACCGTGTCCACTCCCTCTAAATTGTGTAACCAAACTGTATCTCATGCATAAATAATTTATTTTTGATTTGGTGTATGTCTGAGTTCTTAATTTCCAATCACAAATGTTTTTAGCATTTTACTTTGCCAGCCTTAGCTCGTAGGGATAGATTCAACTGCTTGGGACCTATTATCTTGGAACACATGTTTATTTCAAAAATATCTATTAACTAGGTGAATAGCATTGACTGTTGAGCTAAGGCCCTGGCCTTATTTACCTATGTGTGTTCCTTTCTTGAATTTTCCATCTCTCTTTGTGAGATTTCACTAGCTTTGACCATATTTGTTAGTGTGCCAGAGTATTTATAATCTTGAATTTAGTTCTGAACACAGCTAATCCTGTGTATATATAGAACAGTTAGAATAGCTGATTAAAAGAAAAAGCAGCATTAAGCTGTGGCAATCTTTTTTTCATTTGTTATTGCTTAAATCCCTTTAAAATATTACAGGTATTGTAATTTTTTCATAATTTTTTAATTGAAGGTGTTAAGAGTATGTGGGTTTTAGGTAACAGATATTAAATGCGTTAATATTTACCTTCTATACCAAAGTATATATTTTTCTGTTGCATTAAGGCTCACTTATACTCTGGGAATGAGTACAGAGAGGAAACTTCGTATAAATAGATTGTGGAACATAGCTCTTCCAAGAAAATCTTTCTTGGAATATACTGAAATGCGTAGAAGCTAGACATGGTGTGGTATAGCAGTGAGACATGGAGTCTGCACAGTTCTTTTGTCTCAGGAGAATATACTGCTACTTCAGAGTAGACTTGGATAGTCAACAAAGAAACATTTAGCAAAATAAGACCTGATGTATTTGGCAAGGCCACATCTGTTCTTTTTTTATAAAGCGATGTTAGTAAGGCTATAGTGATGTAAGAAGAGCAGGTGCATTGCTCTGATATACAGACCTTACACTGATTTAATTTATCTCAAAGATATAATATTCTGGAAACGCTGTTTTACATAAAGTCCCAGGTGATGCAAGCCACATTCTGTACCACTTCTTAGTGTCTACACTCTATAATCACACTTAAATTATTACATTTTTAGAATTGCTCTGATGTAGATTATACTGCTAAGTAAGGCTTAAGAGGATAATGATTCTAGTCCTGAGCTATGATACATTTATGTTAGATACTTTTGTCACAAGCAGAGATCCATGCCAGGCAAGTCTGTTGTGTTATGCCTTATGCATTACATTTATCATTTTAATCAGATTCATTATAATCAAGAGTCAGAAGAAAAAACATTTTTTTGTGCATTGTCTTAGATTTGAGGATACAAAATTGAATTTTAGAAGACTTAAATTTTTAGCTGTTTTTAGTGATAGTGTCATCTCTGTTAATCATACAGTTAGCTACTAGTTTCATCACTTGTGAAGGTAAATGAAATATTTTTACAAAGATTTTGGTAAGTGATCTCTGAAGCAAGACATCCATTTAATTTAATTTTTGGGGATTGTTTTTTTTGTTAGGTTCAGTCAGGATTATTTGTTATTTAACTGCTGTGGAAAATGAGATTCAAAGAGCCTGTTACATTAAAGTAGGTTCAAAATGTAGATATAACTTTGCTTTGACAAAATCTTATCTTCCAAATTATATTCCCTTTTTTTTTTAAGCCAGTAAGTCCAATTTTTGTTTGAGCCAGGAACAGTAAAGCAGAAAGTGTAAAAGTTCAAAATACAGAGACAGTGCAGTACATTGCGTGCAAATACACTGACACTGAGCAATCTCTGTTGCTTAAACCGAGAAAAGGAGAAGTAGAAAATTGGGAACCAGTGAAAATCAAAATATTGCAAAATCTTTCCATTCTGAACTATTATGTTTAATTTAATAGTGAAGTATATATACTGTTTTGAATGTAACTGTAAGCCTTGTTCTGCCCTTTCAGCTTTGTTTCTTTCTTTTCCATTTGTTTTCTTTTTTTTCATATATTACCTCATCTTGTCCTTGTATGACAACACAGTCTTTTCTGTGGCAGCAAGAAACGTTACAAGGTATTTTAAGGTCATCTCTTATCGAACAGTGAATGGGAACATCAAGTAGAGAAAATTCTTTTTAAGCATACATAAAGGAAGGAATCTGAAGGGTTTCAGAGAAACTCTCCATAATACTTGTTTTTGATGGTGAGCTTCAGAATGCATAAAGTTGAAATATAATTACTATACAAATAATTAATTTCTTCTTAATAGTGTTCTTGCCCTTTAAATAATGTTTGGTTTTTTCAATGTGATGGGGGAAGGAGGAGGGAGGACTTCTAAGTTATTTTAAACTTTGCCAAAATGAACCTGCATTCAGAGTCTTAGAGGAATGGAAATAATCCCAAATCATTTGGAAATCTTACCTGTGTTTTTTTGTATTGGAAAACTGGAAATATCAGTCTGGACGTGCATTGCTGTAGTTATCTAGTATTTCATGCAACTGTTTTCATTTGCCATTATCTTTTTATGCACTCATAAAAATATGGCTGCCATTGTGAAAAAGTGAAGGTAAGAGATGGGATCAAACTGTAGCTAAGATGTTTTTAAGACTTCCTTTGATTTTTTTTTTCTTTCTTTCTGAATCACATACTTTAAATGCTTATCTGAAACTTATGTACAGATTTATAGTTTAGAAAGCATGATGTGTCCTTTAAACATTAAATTGCTGAGTTTGTAGTGTACACTAACAGTAAGAGACTAAATTTATTAGTGTTACCTCTTGGTTTACCTACACATACTGGAAACTAAATCAAAATTAACAAAAGTAACCTGGGGGATGGGGATTTAATGTATATTAAACAGTTAGAATCTATTATTTAACCTTTTTTTCCTGTTGTGAATTATGACTTTTTTCTTTAAATCAAGCTAAAGAGCTGGTGTTCTAAGAACTATTGGGGTTTTGGTTTTTTTACATCTCTTGAAATGATGGCATAAGAGTGGGTATAATCAGTTATACCATAACAGTGCTTTAACACTACATAATAAAAAGAATCTTGTAAGCATCTATGCAACTTTATCAGAACTCCTTGATTTAGCCTGGAACGCATTGTCACGCTTTCAGGTTATATAGTGTTTCCATACCAAATCAGTATCACTGATTGACACGTATTTAAAAACAAAACAAAACAAAAAACCCACAAAAAACCAAACAAAAACCAAAAAACCCGCAAAACCCAACACAGGCACTTTCAAGCTTATGTCTTGAATTTAATATTTTCCTGAGAAGTACATTACAGAGACTTGCTATCTGTCACTCAGTCTTCATTAGGTAGAAATAACATTCCTGGGAAACTCTTTAATATCTGATAAGATGCCTGTTTAGTTAAATAATATACTGTCTTGCAGGAAATGAAACTGAACCAAGGGGTCTATGGTCATCCCACCTATTGCCATAGTCAAAGTCATTTTAGTCTAAAATACAGATGAATCATGTTGGAAATTTGAGCAGAAATGAGAAAAATCTCACTATCTAAGATTTTTAATATAATAAAGCTCTTGAAATTAAAGTATTTGAAATCTTGCATATTGCTATATTATATATTCAATATCTTTTAAAATTAGACCTAGTGTTTTGGTTTTGCCTAGGATTTGTCAGGCTGTATTAGAATATGTATTTCGGTGTAGTTCATTGATATGTTAACAGCTTTTATATCCTTTCAGCTGACATGCTATTTAAACCCCTTTTTTTTTTCCCTAAAGTGAGTGCTAATGATATTGTGTACTTGGAGAATTGAAATTTAAGTTCTATTTTACTACCAAAAAATTTCTCACTTTGAGAAGAGCTTCAGTCACCAGTAAAAGCAACTCTTAATGTTGACTGTATACAACAAAATAGTTCTAATTACAGAATAGACATTACAAGTGAATCCCTGAAAAAAGGAAAACAAGCTATATAAAGATTAAATTAACTAAGTGGTTAATGAATCTCTTTACATTGTTTTCCTTCTAGTGGTTTAAATATGACAAATTGCTAGGTTCTAACCAATTTAATGAACATATTACTCTGATTAGCATCTTCAAGGTAACAACTGGCTGTATCTGAAATTAGCTTTTGTTTCCTTTACTGTCTCCTTGGTTTTGGTTTTACAAGATGGGAACTGTGATTGGTACTTTTAAATGCTTTAATTAAAAACATTTTAAATGATTTTGCCATTTGAGTCAAGCAAGGCAAGCAAATTAACTATATAGTTCGTACAGTATCAGTGATTAGAACAATAAGCTATAAAGTGTTTTTTCCAGATAACAAGTCTTTCTGTAATTTATTAAAAATCCACTTGTAATAATGGGCACTAATATTTTAGTCATCTTTATTATGGGCAAAGAGAGCCACAGTATTTTTCTCGTCTGGGTCTATGTCTTTAGGATAAGGTCATAACATAGCCTTGGGCATGATTTGCATACTTTTGCCTATTTTATAAAGGACTTCAGTTGCAGGTTGTTAAGCACTTTTATTAAACATTATTGCTGTACAATATCTGAGTCATAGAGATAATGTGCTTGCTCCTGGTTATGTAAAAAAAAGGAGAACTAAGGATAAAGCTGAGTCTCCTGTTTCTCAATCTAATTTCTTAATTCTAGACCACCTTTCTACTCTGAGAATTTTTTTTTAAACACACATTCATATTGCAGTACTTATTTTCCAGTATTTGACTGGCACCTTTGTGCAACATTATATACTTCCAGTGTGTAAATCCCTGTTTAACAGAAAATATTTAAATGTAAAATTTATTCATCACCTTAATTCTTGTTTCACAATTCTTTTAAGTATGATTTTGTTGTGGGTTTTTTGATTGGTTTTAGTATATCTGGTAAATTGAGATACCTACCACTAGAGGAAGAAAGAAAGTACAAAATCAAGAAAACGCATTCATTGAAATGTATATCTACTTCATATATATGTACGTACTGCATCAATGTATGTTGTACATACTTCAGCTGCCTGGACAAAAAGTTTGTCTTTCTGATTTTAATTACTGTTGACGACTTGGCCATAAAACATTACTTTCTTAGAATCATAGAATCATTAAGGTTGGAAAAGACCTCTAAGATCATCAAGTCCAACCGTCAACCCAACACCACCATGCCTCCTAAACCAGGCCCTGGAGTGCCATGTCTACACCTTTTTTGAACGCCTCCAGGGATGATTAGTTTGAAGCTCTAGGAACAGCATTTTCTAAAAAGAATTTTTGAATGTTGTATGTATGGAAAAACATTTGCATTTGCAAAGTCAAATGACCAGACAGTATGCCATTTCTTGCAAGTTACTATATCAAATGGAAAATCCTAATGAAAGCATTTTATTCTAATGCAATGTGCTTAGAATCCATGGAGCACATTTTTATTAACGAAGAGTTCAAAGGACAGAATCAACTTAGCACAATATTGAGTATAATGCAAAGATTGTAAAATTGCCAAAATATTGTTTTATAATTTCAGAATAAGAAACTGAAGAAGTTACTGTTTTAAAAAATATAATAGAAACCTTTTGTCCCTCGGTAGTAATGTATGCTATGAAGAGTAGTAGCACTTTTTGTACAGTTGTTGTAGTTATGCCTTTGAAACACACTCTTCAGCACAGTATTTTGGCTCTCATTACCTTGTTAAGAAATGGTGTCACTTTCAAGGAGGATGAGTTTAGAATGTTTCTCTTATCTCCGTCTTGAGGTGGGACAATACCAAGGAGGCAATATCATATACAGTCAACCATATAGTTAGCAAATAACAGAAAAGCTGCATTTTGGTTCACTTCTCAGTGTGGGGGGCACTGTGGTGGCTTTTAGCTCAAGCAACGATGGTTTCCAGAGACCTTGAGTGGAAGCACCCTCCCGCGCTCCTAGGATGCTGTCAGTAAAAGTACGCTTTATGATTTTTAGCTAATGCTTAGTGGTAAGTCTGAAGTAGTATCAAAAAAAGGTGGAACCTTAAGATCCAAAGACTGTACTGCTTTCTTCTTCTTTTAGATTGATTTTTCTTTTTCTTTTGAAGCATTCATGTGAGAGTATCAATTTAAAGAGTCTGTGCCTGGCTTTATTACCCCTTTACAATCTCATTCCATATTAATTTCTTCTGTTAAGAGATTGTTAAGAACTGGAAATAATCTAAAAAAGTAATTTTAAAATTCAAACAATTTTGAAGGAAAAATTCTAACTTTACTTTTTTTGCTTACAGAGTAATGAAGCAAGCTTAACGCTCAGTTTACAGGAAAAAATATAGGTAATACTTTACTTCAGAATATATAGACTCCATTATTGAATTTGTATGTCAGTCTGATGCTGTCAATGACCACAAGCATTTAATTGCATGAAGAACTGTTAAACCGAGTAGTTTCATTTAGGTGTTTGTCCTTCTGTTTTGAGTTGTTGAACACAACTGAGGTTACATTAGCAAATGCAATCCAAGCACTAACTAATAGCAATAGTATTAGTTAATTAAGAGAAGAGATTGGGGATATTTTGAGGAAAAAAGAAAATTTCCTTCAAAAGATAATCTCATTGTTCTAAAGAAAGAAGCTTTTTCATAATTATCACTGTTTTACAATTTATCAAGAGGAGAAATGGTAAAAAGTCTATATAACTCAAACTGTCAGAGGCTAAGAAAGTCTTTTGCCTTTAAAGTCCTTGAATACAAGCCTAGATCAGGCTAAGGAAGTGGGTTCTGTCATGATCTTACAGCTGTTTGGTGACCCACAGTTTCCCTATCGAGTTCTTAATGAATATTACAAATTGTTATTTTTATCAGGAGCATATTTAAATTGATAGAGTTTTTTGGATGCCTTGCTTATGTCAAGGCACAAGATGTGTGATGGAACTTGGAGGAAGTTTGCATTGCATAGCTTCATGTCATCCTTGTTTTTGAGGAAGAAGGGACTTTTTCCAAGGCTGTTGAGCTGATGCTTTTCAAGTGTATTAAAGGGATTATAAGTATGTTGGGCAATGTTTTATTATTAAAGTGCTTCTTAAGTAAGGGTAGAATGTAAGTATTCTACTATATGCATGGTCATTCTTCTTAAAAGCTGGAGAAATATTAATACTTCATTCTTGGACAATAAGACTTACATACACAGACTGGTTTAATGACGTTGTACCATGGACTCTTCATGTATTATAGTGAACCACATGCTGCTAGAAAACAAGCAACAGAGTAGGATTAAGATCTGACCTTTAAGGTTGGAAAGGTTCTAACTTATTGCAAAAATATTTCAAATTTGAAAAGACAAAAATATTCTATCCTTCCTGATATATGTATTTTATATATGGTATGTAGATGGCATAACATCTCGAGGCTGACTTCTGATGTTGTGGAAGATTTCATTGTGAGGGCAATAAAAACTGGAAGCCTCCTAAGATTTCTTTTTTGGCTGTTTTTAAAAGGACTGTATTTTAAAATCTAATGTGTTTACCATACACAGCAACTGGAACTCCTATTTTGATCTGGTCTTAAAGCACTTGCGATTCTGATTTTTAAAATAGCTTGATGAAATAAAAATAATTTTTTTGCAGTCTTGCTGTAATCAACAGATGTTGCTTGTTATATGGAAAGAAATTTTAATTTCTGAAGAATTATTTACAATAAAAACAGTATTATTACTACTAAATGATGAAAATTTTCATCTTTACTGTGATTGAGAATGAATGGTGTGACTATACAGCTCATTCAGCTATACGATTATGCATTTTTCATGTGCTAACCTGTTGTTATAAGAATGGGAGTTAATGTAAAATGTTTTTAGTTCACAAAGTTAGAATTTCTTATTTCCTTAAGTGATACTCTACAGAATAAGTATGATTTAATTTGAGCATTTTATTTGTTGCTACTCATCTTGTATAGTTTTTGAAATTAATTTCTCTTTTTGTTGATTAGGAGTTAAATACTGCAAGTTCATGATTTGCTAGCTTGTAATAATCTAATTTACATGAGTAGTACCATTACAGTATTGGACAGATCCAGGAACCACTCATGCTGCATCTGGGTTTGGAAGAAATGTTGGTAATCATAGTGTCAGTTCACTGCTATAGGTACCAGCTGTAATCGGGGCATTTTTACAGAGCTGTATAAGAAGTGTGTGGTCATCAGAAGCTGTGTAGCTTCTTCCTCCACCTGAATCACCAATATGACTGCACAATTTTGTCTCCAGGTCAAGACAAAGCAGTGTCAGGTCTCTTGTACCTTAAACTTTGTTGCGTATGTTCTGTTCTCTTCTGATATAGTGCATGTGTAGACTGGTTGCAAGTTGCACATCTGACACTATTCTTTTTCCCGAGCCTTGCTCTTAATCTGGGGCCTGTAAGAGACAAATCTGTTTTCTTGAATTAAGTAAATAGTTTTAAAGACTTTGTTTGCACTGTCTCAGCAGAGCAAACAAGACCCAACAGAAACAGAGTTTATTCCAGAAGAATCATAGAATCATAGAATCATTAAGGTTGGAAAAGACCTCTAAGATCATCAAGTCCAACCATCAACTAACACCACCATGACTCCTAAACTAGGCCCTGGAGTGCCACGTCTACACCTTTTTTGAACGCCTCCAGGGTAGACGACTCCACCACCTCTCTGGGCAGCCTGTTCCAATGCCTTAACCACTCTTTCAGTAAAGAAATTCTTCCTAATGTCCAATCTAAACCTCCCCTGACGCAACTTGAGGCCATTTCCTCTCGTCCTATCGCTAGTTTCTTGGGAGAAGAGTCCAGCACCCACTTCCCTACAACCTCCCTTCAGGTAGTTGTAGAGAGCAATAAGGTCTCCCCTCAGCCTCCTCTTCTCCAGACTAAACAGCCCCAGTTCTCTCAGCCGCT
>WAAD01003922.1:0-14596 GCA_013389945.1 Fregata magnificens | reverse complement strand
GCCATCCAGCCAGTTTCTTACCCAGCAAAGTGTACGCCCATCCAAGCCGTGAGCTGCCAACTTCTCCAGGAGAATGCCGTGGGAGACCGTGTCAAAGGCCTTACTAAAGTCCAGGTAGACAACATCCACAGCCTTGCCCTCATCTACTAGGCGGGTCACCTGGTCATAGAAGGAGATCAGGTTGGTCAGGCAGGACCTGCCTTTCATGAAGCCATGCTGGCTGGGCCTGATCCCCTGGTTGTCCCGCACCTGCCCGGTGAGCTCACTCAAGATGAGCCGCTCCATGATCTTCCCGGGCACCGAGGTCAGGCTGACTGGCCTGTAGTTCCCCGGCTCCTCCTTCCGGCCCTTCTTGTAGATGGGCGTCACATTGGCTAGCTTCCAGTCATCCGGGATCTCCCCCGTGGACCAGGACCGCTGATAAATGATGGAGAGCGGCTTGGCAAGCTAAGAAGTTCTACTACTGTTGTCCTTCAGCCTAAGTATACCAGTTTGCTAGTATATAAAATACACATCAAGACAGCAGCAGGACAGACATTTACAAGACACAATAGAAGTTTTTGTTCAATGGGAAAAAAATCTCAATAGTTGATAAAGTTAGTCCTTTGGGAGAAATGAACTTTGAGGATCAAATGTGTATAGGAGAAGCACTGTGACATTATACTATGTGTAAAGAATAGGGCTGGAAAAGATCCTGTCAGAAAGCTTGATAGAGAGAAACCTAGCATGTTTAATTTCAAAGATTACTTTGAAACTGAAAGTTGTCTATGATTTGTATTTTATTTTCATTGTTAATTCTGTAGATTGTCATACAGAAAAAAACCCTGGTCCTTATGTTGACTAAAAGACATTTTGAAACAAATATGATGGCAGCAAAAATGTAATGTTGCAGCAAAGTGAAATTATACTAGACAAAGGGGAAAAAATTCTAGAATCCACAGAAAAGGATACAAACTTTTGGGAAGAGGTATAAAACAGTTTCTGAAAAGCAAAACCAACTTCTCATTTTGGTTATTTTCTTGTTTTCTGAAAAAGTTTAGAACCATATTTTCACAGTGCAAAACATTATTTTAGAGGTAGGGCTTAAACCTCTACTTCTAGGCTCAGGAGCTTTAGTTTGCTGTCATTCTGTTTTGTCTTATGCAACATAAACACAAGGGAAGGGAAATTTAGCCATTTATTAAGATTGCTAAAGCAT
The DNA here is from genome assembly GCA_013389945.1 of Fregata magnificens. NCBI lineage: Eukaryota > Metazoa > Chordata > Aves > Suliformes > Fregatidae > Fregata > Fregata magnificens. The sequence continues at coordinate 13,398 of WAAD01003922.1, read as the reverse complement.
ATAAAAATCTTACATAAATAGTATGAATTTTCAACACTGAGCATATGTTCTGAGAGACTAATTTTCTGTAGAGACTTCTCAAGAGGCATGAGCAGATCAATGCACATTTTAACCTACGTCTCATAAAAGTTATACCCTTCAGGGGCATATCCAGTGAAGCACACTTACTATGTGCTTGGTACCTCTCCATCCCTGACACTGCTGAGAATTCATTCCTAACCTAGGAGATGATGCGCCAGCTATTAAAAGCACTTCCTAGGTTTCTGTTTGTCAATAGACTTTATAAAGTGTGCTACAAGAGGCATTTATCATAAAAATCGTATCAAACATTTTATCAGCTTTGCAAAATTCAGTTCATTCCTAGCATTTTGTTCAGACTGAACAGGCATGCAACTTTGAAGTACATAGGTACAAGAATTAGCTGTGTAGGATATACAATGTGTTCTCCTGTTTACAGTGGCATTTTTGTGGGATTCTGACAGAGTCATTTTGCCACTTCTTTGCTAAATGTTAATTGAGTGTCTCTACCTGTAGAAATTATGTAGTGTTAGGAGAATGGGATAAGCAATTCCATAATAAACATAATTCATAACAAATAAAATTTTATAATAAGCTTATTATACTGCTCATACTGGATATTCATTTCTCTGTGTAATCTCCATTCTGAGACTAATACCCTCTTACCTTTTTACTCAGTGAAAACAGCAGTGTAAATCTGGTTTTGTTGTGATCAGTCTCTAGGAATTAGATTGATCAGAAATAAAAAGTCAAGTGTCAGTTGAAAATGGCATATACTCCACTGCACAAGAGAAAAACAAAGCTCTGGTGTTGCTATTCAGTTTGTTAAATTGGGGGGAAAAAATTCAATTTATGTTTATATCCCTTGTGCACGAGAAGCAATGGCTAACTTAAATGTTTAATATAATTCTCCTCTTAATGTTCTTTTCCTTTTTAAAGTATAGGAGATTTTTTTTCCTGAAATCTATGTATTAAATGTTTTTTTCTGAAAAATTTACTAGAATTGTTATACTGTAGATTTTTGCACATGGCTACGTGGAGGGAATAAGAAGTTATTGCATTTAGATATTAGAATTTTCCAAATAGGATTTTAGATATTAAGTGAAATGTTGCCAGTCACTGAAAGTTAAAATGTTTACCAGCTGAGTTGGTAAGTCTCATTTGTATATCATCAGTTACCATGGGACAATACAACAACAGGATTGTCCCACCAAGGAAGAAACTCAACGCCTAACTACAGCTGAGAAAATTAGGAATAGGAGTTACTGTTGTGGCTTTCTTCATAATTGCCAGCTTACAGTTTCTTGCATCTTCCTCTAAAGCATGTGAGGGGAGATGGGGTGTTATATAACTGCTAGTTGCATTATATTGTGATTTCTAATACCTGTCTAATTACAAAGAAGGAACTTCTGTAAATTTGGGGAAGTTCTCTGTTTTGCAACGAGACACACTGACCTCTGTGTGTGTGTATGCTTGATTGCAGTAAATGTTTTCTTGGAAGCTGTTTGGGTCTTAGTGATACATAGGCCCACCTAGTAGAATTAAAAGCTTTTCTACAGCATTTATCAAGGACAGAATCCCACAGACCTATAACTTTTTTTGTGCGCTTTACTCTTTCTGACAGTTTATTAAAATGCCCAAGCTGCTAAAAGATCCCGTTTTTCCAAGATTGGTAGGGAAACTTAATTTCAGGACCAGTAGCTTTCAGCTTCCTATGTTATCTGCTGTCCTTTGCTGTGAACGTTGCAAATGGATTGTTTAGCTCAGATCTTCAAACAGCCCAATTAGGAAATACACTTCTAAGCTCCAAAGAATTACTCATCTCGAGTAACAAGTGTCCTCGGCCAGAAAAGCTTTCTGTTTTTCAGCTGACAGCCTCCTTCGGTTTGCCCAGTTACTTCAATTCAAATGAGTTGTACTAGCTGCTTCAAAAGACTTGATACCCTTAATCTTTGACCCTTCCTTAGCTGTTAGGTCCAAGATCGGTTCTGTGTATTTTTGCATTAAGATATGCAGCTGCCTTTCAGATGTAGCCAAAAGGAAATTTGCTGATATGCATAAATATGGCTGGGATGATAAACATCAAAAAAAGAAAAGCCTAGGATATTAAGACAGAGAACTCACTGAAGAAAGTGGCATTCAATTTCCTGTTTTGTCATTTATATATGCCATACCATAATTTTTATGTAGCTGCTATGCCCATAAACGTATCAACGTAATATTCTAAAACAAGAAATGACAAATTATCTTTTCAAGCTTGTACTTCGTGAATGAAAACAAATTAAGTTTCAATTTCTTTCTGTGTACTTTTAGAAGATTTTATTCATCATCACAAAGGAAATGTTTCTGCATTCAGGAGAGAATTGTAACAATTATATATTGTATGCAGTGACAAAACAGCATGTTCAACTGTATTTTCTGTTTAAGATGTCAACTATTCTGAAGACATCACTTCGAGAACGTTTCTTACTATATTTGGTTTTCTATAATGATCTTTTTTTTTTCAGATTATTTAATAGGGTTTCTAATCAAAACTATGGGAGAAAAAGCCTTTGGTCAGTTAGCTTGGGTAGATCTGTGCTACAGGCAGAGCTGTGATTACAGCTCACACACACAAGTCCAAAATAATAATGAGTTAGTGGGTCAGACTGCAGTTTCCCATTAAATGGAGCCATTTAATGGCACTGCAGACAAAAGGCTAAATTCTTGCTTCTATTTCTCTCACTCCCATCTGTGCTACTTGCTCCTTCCCTTGTTTCATGTCTGCTCCTCGTTGGACGCCTCTCTAACCATATTTTACTCACTATTAGCCACATAGGACTATCTGTGGTTTTTGCCAGTATACTCTGTTCTCATTGTAATGAACTAAATTGATCCTTGTGGAGGTCCAGGTCCAACATTGTTGCCACGACAAAGTGTGCAAGAGCAATGCACAACCAGAGGCAGGGAGCAAGGAGACCTCCATGCCTTTTAGCAAATGCAATCTGCAAATGCAATCTATGATGTGTTCTGACCACATCTGGAGGAGCTGGAGCACTTAATGCGAGCACCATTTCAGCTGGGGTTGCACTAGCTTCTGTGGGACATGAAGTAGGAGTAATTACACAGTCATTAGTACCCAAATTAGCTTATTTAAAGCTAAGTCCTTTAAGTAAAGAACTTCACTGTAGCGTAAATGTACTATTAGACTGTTAGGGTAAAAGTTTGCTGGCCTCTCAGCCTCTTGTAAAATTTGAAGTGTTTATTCCCTAACACCGTAGATTAGATTTTCTAAAAAAAATTCTGTTCTCAAGACTTATTTATAATAGGAACATTTTTGCCTGCATTCTGGCACTAGTTGGCAATGTTACTGCTGCATGAGTAATCAACACCTATATACATAACAGTTGCGTCTCACAATAGAATCAAGTCATTATTGAAACACTGGCATTTAAGGCCTTAGAAGCATTGATAATCTTCACAAAATGCTTAGTGGCAGTAATTCAGCAAGGAAATGGTATCTGCACCTACTTATAATTGAGTGATTCATGGGTCAACAACAGGTTGCTGAATGGAAAGGCAAAAACTTAAGATATGTTTATTCACATCCCCTGGTCTGGACCTTTATGTGGTGTATAGAAGATGTCACCCTGTCACAGATGATAGAATTCTGTACAAACTGTGCTTAAATCTATTTGAAAAAGAGTGGCTACACCTACCCAAAGAGAAGCTTGAAATCGTTGTGATTGATGCTCTTCAGGGTAGTACCAAACCAAAGGATAAGATATGGACTTTCTTTGAAGTGCTGTCATTTATCTTGACTGATATTTTTCATCTACAGGAGATTATGCGTCTCACATGCTGTCAAATTCACATTCATGCAAACTTGTAGAAGAAAAAGCAGTTACTTAGACTATTTTAGAGATGATGTCGATATGCTTTTTAACAACTGTTCACTAACTGGATTTACAGCATCTTCAGCCAGCACACTTTTGAAACAATGAAAATATCCTTTTTAAACCAGAAATCATGAGTGAGATCAGACTTACATGAAGAAAATGTGTGCTGACCCAAAAAATATTACCTTTAAAAAAAGTTGAAAAAGCCACGGAACCCAAAATGACCAGTAACTGCTGGTTAATGTTGCAAGTTACTATTCTCCTCTCCTATACAGTAAACTTGGTAGACCGCTGTCAAAGGGCTTTCTTTTAGCACAATGTGTTCTATTTGGCCTTTTGTTCAATTACTCCAGCCAATGACTTATTTGTGTATTTCAGTCACTAACTGCAGCTGAGTAGATGGTTTCAAAAAGCCAGTGAAGCACATTGTTTCCCATTCACATCAACATTTTCATTATGACTTGTGTTTCCTTTGAGTTTCTTGAGTGTCAAAATAACTTCGAAATTCAGTGGATCTCAACGATCTCCTCAATTATCTTTATTTTTAGGGGTTTTAATCTTATTTTTTCCTCATAAGAAACTCTTCATAGTTATAACTGAAAAGAGACTTCTGTGAGTGTAGTCAAGCCGTGCCAATCTAAGGATAGTATAGAAAAAGAGATAGAGTCTTTATATTTTGATAGGTATTTCAGTAAATAGTAGCCAAAAGAAAAGCATTGCAACATACTCCAAGTGTTTCTTTTCAAATACGAAGTGTATGTGTGTTAACAAGTTCTCTTTGAGATATGTATCTTTGATAATAAGCAAGATGAAGTTTGAAACTCCTTTCTCTGGCACTGAAATTCAAATAATATTTTAATTACTACATTTAATGGTACTAAGTATTTTGTTTGCCATGAAGAAAGTTCATCTTGCACTTAAAAAAATTTCTGTCTTTTTACCTGCGAGTAGGAGACATAGCCCAGAAGCTACAATGACTAGAAGAATTTCACAGTTGTTATTTTTTGAGGTTTGGATTTTGTGTTGATTGGAAGTGTTGAAGTGCAGTTGCAGGACAACGTTCCTTAGCTCACATAAAAGGAGGCATAGGCAGTAACAAAGCTGGTTTTTCCTGCTATATTCTATCAGTTTTTCATCCTTAACTTGAGCATGTTAAATGGAAAAAAAGTGTGGTATTGACACTTTTGCCTCCTGATTTCTTTAATCACTGGCATCTTAATAAAGATTGCTATGATGACTGTTGGCAGATATCACTTTACACAGAACATAAAGAATGTTACAAGATGGGAGTGGCTCGCAATTATCAGGGGGTTTTTGGATTGTTTAAATCATTGATTTGAGGGTAGATTCAACCAATGACTGTATGACTTGTTTTTAATCTTCACAGCAACCTTCTGGTTACTGCAGATTTATGGATGTAGTTTTTATAAGTAGATATTTAATTTGTAATCAGGAAATGACAGCATCCTGAAACTCCAAACTGTTTTCAAAACAGCCAACCAAGACATTAAAATTAAAAATGATTAAAAAAAAAAAAAAGAATTTTTGGCAACTGCATTCTTCGTATCTGGTGTGTCCCATTTTAATTTTCATGGCAGAAGCCATGCCTTTCAGATAAACTTGTGCTTTACTGGATCAATTTTCCATGTTTTTGTTTGGGTGTTTTTTCATTGTACCATTCTTGACATCTGTAGTTCTTGTTTTCAGACAAGAAAGTTCTTCCTTCTGTTTAAACTATTAATTCATTGTGAAATATAGATATTAAAATGAAATTTTAAGAAATCATTAAATAGAGGCATAAAGAGAACTTTAGCCCATAGTGGTTTTCTCTGTCAGTAGAATCACAGTTTAGTAAAGGCTTCAAATAAGAAAAGCTATGGTGGTGTCATACTACAGCAGATGAAGCAGATTAATGTCCATAGTGCAAGGACACTCCCTCACATAGGAGATTTAATACTTCCTGCCCGGGAAAAGTGGCTGCTTAGGATCAAGACAAGTTGGTTGATTAATGAGGCTGCCAAAACCTGAAATACAGGTGGACTGACTTTATATGCTTTTACATCTCTCTAGGGAAGAGTGGAGCAAATAACATTTTGCAAACAGAAGGTTTTCTATAGCTCTGCAGTTGTGGCTCACCAATTTCTCAGTGCTTCTGTGGGTTAATAGCTATATGCTGCTATCCTAGCTCTGTTGATTTTTGATGTACCATTTTGCTAGATTCTAGAGGAGACCCTTGATTCTATTTTGGCTGAAATTCAATTTACTTATTTGGACACTACTGCAGAGAACAAACAATACCTGGGTGTTCTGGTTTTGGCTGGGATAGAGTTAATTTTCTTCATAGTAGCTGGTATAGTGCTGTGTTTTGGATTTAGTATGAGAATAATGTTGATAACACACTGATGTTTTAGTTGTTGCTAAGTAGTGCTTACACTAGTCAAGGACTTTTTCAGCTTCCCATCCTTTGCCAGGTGCACAAGAAGCTGGGAGGGGACACAGCCAGGACAGCTGATCCAAACTGGCCAAAGGCATATTCCATACCATGTGACATCATGCTCAGCATATAAAGCTGGGGGAAGAAGGAGGAAGGCAGGGATGCTCAGAGTGATGGTGTTTGTCCTCCCAAGTAACCGTTATGTGTGATGGAGCCCTGCTTTCCTGGAGATGGCTGAACATCTGCCTGCCGATGGGAAGTAGTGAACGAATTCCTTGTTTTGCTTTGCTTGCGTGTGCGGCTTTTGCTTTCTCCATTAAACTGTCTTTATCTCAACCCACGAGTTTTCGCACTTTTAGCCTTCCAATTCTCTCCCCCATCCCACTGGGGCGTGGGGGCGGTGAGCGAGCATCTGTGTGGTGTTTAGCTGCCTGCTGGGTTAAACCATGGCACTGGGACACCACCTCTGAATTTATAATAGTGGCAGCTATTTAGAGAAGACATCCATAGCTCTAGATGATAAATTGCCATAAAGATTTGCATTGCCATACAGACAGTTCTTCTTCCAGATACAAAGATGTGTCTGGCACTCCTCATAAAGATTAGTTGGTATGCATCACTAATGACTCAAGAGCCACAGTAAGGTCTCTAGATATGATTTACTGCTCCTAGAAGAGCCTCTTTTTGAATAATGTGCCACACATACTTGTTCTGTCCCTCTACTGTAAATTCATCTAGCCCTTTCTCCTCTTCTTCATTCTTCCCACCCTGTTTCTCTTCTTATAGCCATCCTTCTCATTAGACCTTTCTTTTACTTGAACTTTGTTTTCTTTCTCTTGATTCACGTGCCATGAAGTATGCAGCTTGACATAAAAGAAAAAAGACTTTTGGAGTAACAGAGGCAAAAAACATTTCAGATTTAAGAAAATTGAATGCCTCTATTGAAAAAATTCAAATTCTGAACGCTGACTGTCAGTCATAGTCTGCTCACTCCAGAAGTGAGATTGTTCTGCGGTTCTTAATACAGAGCACTAGTCTCCAAACTTTTCTGATTGCATACCCCTTTCAGTAAAAAATTTTTGAGCACACACCCCTAATATATGTATATTTATTGATAATAAATATGCATATAATAAATATACATATATATAGATAGATAATAAATAAATATACACACCTTTGGGAGTGCAACCCCACTGAGCTAGAAGACCATGATTCTGTGCCTTGATCTCATTTTCATAATGGAACCACCTTTGATTCAGAATAAGGCAACGTTTTTATTTTATCATTTCAAGGTTAGCCTTCTGATATATCTGTGTCACTAACCGTTTCTTACTGAAACTTACTGGAACTTACTAAAGCATCTAGGAAAAGATGCTTCCTTTGGGAAGTTGTTCTTCAGTCATTTTTTAACTAGAATCCCTAGGGTCCCTCAGGAGCTGTTTGGAATCCTTTACAGCATGTCTGCTAGCACACAAGAATGATTCAAAGGAAAACAACGGGTTGATTACCTATAGCTGTTCTTCAAGATATGTTAACTATGTATATATTCACAACCCTCTCTTACTCGTCCTACAGTAGCTTTCAACTGAGAATCAGTATGGTCCAAAACAAGTATGGTAGACATAGTTTAACATCTCTCTCCCAGCTAATAAGTTAGGCAATTGCTAAGACATAATGAAATTCTGTGCTGTTATCACCTTTTGCATTCATAAGAGTATCTTTTGCATGGGTTTCAGTGCACTTTAAGTGTCACATCAGCTCTGTGAAGATAGGGAAATATTTTCTTTAGCCATTTTTAAATGAAGCACAGAAAATTTCCCAGGAAGATACTAACATGAGTGGCAGAGCCAGGAATAGAACTAAAAAGTCTTACGTAAGCGTTAGAAAAAAATCTTCTCATTCTTTTGATAAAGGCCTCTTTTAAAAATGCGTAAGCAACACATTGGAACCTATAATTTTTTGTTTGGTAATATTGTAGTGTAGTTTTCTGAATGTATTTAATCTCATATTCAGGCAAACTATTCCAATGCAAGCATATTTGGACTGTAGAAGGGGTTATAGCAATTCAGCATAGTATCTTGTATACTTAAACTGTGTATGTGAAATATAGATGTATCCACTCTTGTACTTTTCAATTCAGTGTAAGGCAGACACTGTAATAGTTCAGGTAATGGTAGGTACAGAGGGGTTATAGAACTGATGAGGAGAATTTAGGACAGCTTCTTGGGACAAATGAAAAGTTGGAAGAGCTTTTCTAAATGAATTGTAGGAGATAGTTCACTTTTGAGTATCTGCATCAAATATGAATCAACGTGAAAAGGAAATAATAAAGAGAAATAATGGTGTGAAACATAAGAAAGAAGTATTGAAGGAAGTAAATTAGAAGCAAGATTTATACATGTAAAGAAGTCTTTGACGGTCCAGACATCATGTTTAAAACAAAAGGAAGCTGCTTTTTTTTACACCATACATGCTTCAATTATAGAAACTCATTGTTGCAAAATATTCTGACATCCAAAGCAACAAATAGGTTCAATGAAGAAATAGTCAAGTTCATGGAGGTCAGATAGATCGTGGATGGTCCAGATGCAGTCCTTTTTGTTAGGAATTCTCTCAGCTGCTCATTGCTGGAAGCTGCCATTAGAGTAAATAACATTACCTTTTTTTTATCCTCCTGTCTTAATATCCACTCATGTTTACTGTCTGAAGTGGGATGTAGCCTGCGTGATTTTAGGCCTGACCCAGTAAGATACCACTGATTCCTAGAAGTCTTGTAAAAGTCATGAGCACAAGTATGACTGGAATAGAAAATTATCTGAGAATCTCAAGTTGCACTTCTCTCTTATCCCTCACACCCCCCCAAATGATTACATTTCCCTTCTATATGTTATCCTTTTCTTTTCCCAAAAGCAGTTAACTTCTTTGCAAATAAGGAAATATAGACCAGGGCAGCACTGGAGATGTGAACACTTAAAAGTTGTGCTAAAAAATATCAAACCTGCCTAAACCTCAGGGAATAGAAAGAAAACACAGTATGTTCTGTTTCCTGCATAGCAATAAGTCTCTTCGGGAATCTGAACAGTGAACTGTTTCCTTCTTTCTTAGATTCAGATGCCTTTTTTCTGTTATGATTGTGGGTGCTGCTTCAGGTTAATGCAAACAAACGCACCACTGTAGGTTTAAGAATGTGCTTTGAAGTTCCACAGCAAAAATAAAAGTGTATACCTAAAACGTATCAAAAGAATGAATTCATTAAAAAAAACTTCAAAGTTTTGTGTAAATTATATTCTTTTGAAATATTGACTATGTTACTTACTAAAGACTACAGTATCTAATAAATTGCTAGAATTTTTAAAGGCAAAGAATATGGCGAAAGGGAATCTCTTTTTTTTAAATGGTATTCCTTTGAGTTTGGAGGTCTTTTTACATGTGGATGAGAAAACTATTGACTTGGATACAGATAAACAGCTGTTTCATTCTTGGTGGTGATGAGCACTGGTTTGATTGCAGTGGTGGTAACTGAATTATAATTGTTAAAGATAGTGGAGGCTGCTTAATGTTAATATAACAGTTTGCTAATGGACTAGAAAGCTCTAATCGGTATTAAAAATCACTTGAGACTTTTTACGTTTAATAGAAGCTACAAATAAAAAAAAAAAATGCAGTGACCATTGATTTTGGCCGTGAAAACTATTAAATGAAAACTATTAATCATCTGAATACAATTTAAAAAAAAAAACCAACAAACTTTTGAGATTTCTCCTTGCTTTATCTTCATTCCCTAAACCTATGAATGCAGTGGGCATGAAACTAGCAGGATAGAAATATTCTATATTTTAGAGATATTCTGTGTGGTATTCAAGTCAAACAGTATCACCTTTGACTTCAGAGATTTATTTATTTTTTTTAAATCTTGCTTGGGATTACATAAACACATTCTCAAATGCTCATAATTTATGGGCCTTGTTCTACACTAACAAAAATTAAGGTTCTAAGAAATATCTATTTCTCTAGAGCTCTTTTAAGATAATAACATGTCCATGTAGAAATTCCCTTAATGGCTTACCTGCATGACAAGTACTGTTTCAATTAGAGCAGTTTGAAGCAAGTCCCGGTACTGTTTTACATCTCAGTTGTTTTAGTGCCAGGGTGATTTGTGGTGTCTGGCCTGACTGTACAAAGGTCCAGCTTCATTGAAACATCTTTTAGTACTGAATGTTTCTGGACCATGACTGTTGTCATAATACTGTGAGGCCAGAATCATACTAACACAGGTACAGGGTGAAATTGCAGTTGCTGTGTCTCTACTAGCCATGAATAGATTTATTCTGAAACATTTTGCTTAACTGGTTCAATTAGGAACAGCTTAGTGCACCCCCAAAAATAGGCCCTTCATGTCAGATTCATTGCGTGAAGGGAAAAACTTGTAAGTGGTATAATATGTGATTAAACTTTGCTGTGTAGGCATGTGCAAGATAAGTAATTTCTAGCTGAGAGAAACTGGTTTATTCAGCTGCTCAAAAATTCCTTCAGACTTGATGGAAACCTCCTTGGCTGCCTTGTGCATCTACAGGAATGCTGCAGTATCTGTTCAGCAGCTTTGTGGGAAACCTATCCAAACGATGATTGAAAGCCATGGGATGTGTATTTGAAGTGAGAATGATAGGAAAGACTTGAAATAAATATACTGCAATTTTTGATCAAAGGAAATTTAAAGATAAAATTATCAGGGTGTCCAGTTAAGTGATTTCTCAAGAGTTTGCCATACACTTGTGTAACATAAAACCTAAATTCCTAGGGTTGCAAACTTTGGGAAATCAAAAATAGTTTTACTAATATATAAGTGAAAGCCCTGACTTGTGTTTTGGAGCAGAACTGTTCTTAGCTTGATGAAGCAAAAAATATATTGATACTTTTCTCTAAACTGCCATTCTTTTCTGGTAATAACCTGCATTTCTTGTTTTAATGCCACATAGTAGCAGTATATTGTGTGCTATATGAGTTGCTATATAGTTTCCTGTATGATCTGCAGCTACTTCAGAGGGGTGAGAGTCTTGAGTCAGATCTGCTGGCAGCTTGCAGATGTCTTGGATAGTTTACAGCATATTAGCTATGTATGCAGAACTGAATTGAAGTGCAAATGTCAACTTCAGAGTAATCTGAATCGCATTTTAGGGGTTTTGACTATATGACTAGGTATCTGTGACTATAAGAACTGATTTTGTGTACAGTTCTGTATTTGTGCGTTCCCCTTTGCTAGAACAAGTTGTGAATTAGCAGGTACCGAATTTAAATTCTTTGTGGTGAACACACAAATCTGGTATTGATCCAATTTGCTGACTTTTCTCTGGCACTTCAATCTTCACAGAGAATGTGAAGCAGAATGTGGTCTGTCACTATCTTCAGTTTCTTAAAATGGGAGGTCATGCAGTGTTTAAAATCCAGTTCCTACTTCATAATGAATGAAGGCTGCTCAGTGTTCTTTCTGAAATAAATCTGTGATTTTTAATTCAAGTTCTTGGGAAGTTGCTTGCACCAGGTAGTATAAAGTCAAAGTCCTGTTTCCCAGCTTTGTTACTCCCAGCACAGAGATAAAGGAGTTGCAAACTGCTTTTTAACATTCTAGAGTTAATTAGTGGCACATCAATGGATCAGCTAGGATAAATAAGATAGTACAGTTGTACTTTACTCATTCCAATCAATAAATATCTGCTCCTAAATCTATTTTCTGATACTTTTCACCAGCAGTGAAAATGACAACTCGGGGGTTGTGTGTATGTGTGTGTATGTGAAAAAAGTCTGTCTGATTAACTGCATACCTTTTTTCCTCACTTATCTGAGAGTTATGATGGCATATAAAATCTTCATCTCCAGGTTAATATTTGCACTATTTTGCAACATACTATGCTGTTTCAGAGTCAGGCAAACTGCAAAAGATAGTGATTCTTATGGAATATATTTCCTGGAAGTTTGATCAGATACATCTAAGCCACTGTGGTATAACTGCAAGGACACTTGGTTGGTGTTCACTGACGCATAGGTAAATGAGATATTAACCTTAGATGATTTGGAGTTTAACCACTGTAAATAAAATATTTTTTAAAACTACACAAAAGTACGATCCCTAATTTTGCAGACAATATCCTGAATTTCCTGTTGATTTTGAGCGGTATTAAACAGCTGAAACATACTTGATTTTTTAATAGTTTTAGCTTATAGCTCATTATAGGATTGTGAGCTTCCTATTGAGCTAAAAATAAAAAAAGGAAATATGTTGATGAATATCTTTATTTCTAAAAGTCATTTCTCTTGTTGTGTTTGTCCTTGTATTATTCATCTTTTTGGGAAGAACCATCAAAGCCTGAAGGTGTCTTTGTAATGCTTTTTCATTAACGCTGATTCTTCTAGACAATCTATAAATTGATGTGTTCTGCGCCCCATGAGAATAATGATATATTGTTTTGAAAAAAACCCAAGAACCCTGTGGTTACATTAGGCCTTGAAAGATGATCATAGCAGGATTGTTCACAAACATAGAAACTCATGGGGCTGTGCAACTTCCTTTAGGAAAGAAAGTTATAATTAGAGAAACTCGGAGGCTGTTCACAGAATCAACGAAAGGAGTCTCCGCTAGGGCTTGTGTCCATCTTTGCTATATTACAGACACAATGCATTCTCTATCTTAAATTTATTGTAACATTATTTTCTGGCACTGAATATATAAAACATGTTCACACAAGAACTTATATACGGGAAGTGTTTTACAAATTATAAAACCATCAACAGAAATTTTCAGATCAAGTAAGCGAAGATATTCTGTCATTATAGCAATGTTTAAAACAATGATACATTATGCTGTATTTTTATGGGACTTTTTGTATGGCTGTTTAATATGTATTGCTTTGATTTTTTTTTTTTTTTTTTTGCTTTAGCTTTGGAGAAAATATGCTATTATTTTAGATGGAGTACTAAATGGAATCATCAGTTTAAATGTAGAACTTGGTTCTTAAATATCTGGTCATAAAGGGCGACACTGTAAAGTAGGTATATATTGTCAGTTAAATA
>WAAD01003921.1:28385-49541 GCA_013389945.1 Fregata magnificens | reverse complement strand
GCGAATATTTTCTGACTTTCTTCTTCCACCAGAATGCAGAAAAAGGCATCTTTGAGATCCGATACTGTAAAATACATGCAAGTGTCAGGTATTGTAGACAATAAAGTATATGGGTCTGGTACTACCAGATGTACAGCAGTTGTGATTTTATTAACCTCTCTCAAATCTTGTACCAATCGGTACTCTTGAGTGCAAGGTTTCTTAACAGGCAGAATTGGACTATTATATTCAGATTGACATTCCCATAATAGCCCGTACTGTAAAAAGGCGTTAATTAGTGGTTCCAAACCCATTTTAGCTTCTATTTTCAGGGGATTTTGTTTCTTTCCTACTGGTTGGGCCCCTGGCTTTAACTCAACTTTTACCGGGGTTACATTTCTTGCTTTTCCAGGCCTATCAGAGGCCCACACTGTCTGTTTTACAGCATTTAGGATTTCCGCGGGGATAGCCACTCCATCTCCAATTTGTCCATCTGTTTTAATTAACACGTATTGGTATCTCTTATCTTTCTTGTTTTCCTTCAGTTCCTGCAGTTGAACTGATTCATCGGAGAATAGACACAATTGAGCGTTTCAAGCCATTTCCTTCTGTACATGTAACTGAATAGCCTTGTCAGAGAAAGTTAGTTGAGCTCTAAGTTTGCATAATAAATCTCGCCCCAATAGTGGGAGAGGGCACTCTGGTATATACAGAAATTCATGAGTCAATTTAGTATTTCCAATCGTGCACTCCATGGGTTTCATAAATGGCCTTAATGTTTGCTTTCCTGTGACCCCAATAACTGATATCTGTGGTTTACTTAGAACTAGTAACTACTGAGTGGGTTGCCCCTCTGTCTATCAAAAAATCTATAGTTTTATTCCCCAGCTTTACTGGCACCAGGGGATCAGCTGGGGAGACAGCAATACTCTCCCCCGGTCCCCTTCATTCCGTATCAGAAGTTTCTAACATAGAATCACAGAATCACAGATTCTATGTGATCAAGTCAACACGATCAAGTTGTGATCTGTATCCCACCCTGCCCCCGCACCAGGATTACATTTGCCGATTTGTTGTTTTCTTTGTGGGCACTCATTTTTCCAATGCCCTTCCCTCTTGCAGTGCGCACACCGATTAGGGCCTAATGGAGTCCGATTTAAAGGGGTAATCCCTCGTCCTCGTCCCCCTTCGGTCCACCCACCTCTTCTCCTTCCCCTGTTTTGATTTGAGCCTTCAGTAATTGCTGCAGCCAGAAGTGAGGCCTGCAGCTTTAGTCCCTTCTGTTTTTCTNTCTCCTTCCCCTGTTTTGATTTGAGCCTTCAGTAATTGCTGCAGCCAGAAGTGAGGCCTGCAGCTTTAGTCCCTTCTGTTTTTCTTTAAGCCTCTCTCTCTTCTCCTTTTCTTCTCTATTATTATAAACCTTATAGGCTATTTCTATTAGCTGAGATATGGACATTCCCCCTGCTCCATCCACCCATTGTAACTTTTTTCTGATATCCGAGGCTGATTGTCCTATAAACAACATATTAAACATTTTCCTTTTAGCCTAATCGTCTGGGTCCAGATTAGTCTATCTATGGGCGGCTTCACATAATCGCTCATAAAAAGCAGACGGACTCTCTTCCGGTTCCTGTCTGACTTCATATAGCTTAGATACATTTTTAGGTTTCAGGACCCCGTGCTGGACTCCATATAAAATCAATTGTTGGTATTGTTTTAACATTGATTTCTCAGCTGTCCTATTAGGATCCCACTCAGGATCTGGTTTTGGCATATAATCATCTAAATTCCCATTCAGATTCCTCCTCTCCCCTTCCTCCTTAGCCTTTTCTAATATCATTCGTCTTTGTTCAGTCGTAAAGAAAGTATTCAGCATAGCTTGTATATCTCCCCAGTTAGGATTATGCGTTAACATTAGAGTTTCCAACAATTGATGCATCCCTTCTACCTTATCTTGATAGGATCCCACTGATTGTTTCCAATTTAGTAAATCTGACGTTGTAAATGGTACGTGAACAAATACAGTTTGTCCCTCTGTTCCCACCGCCTGTCTCAGAGGAGCTTGTATAATGGGTCGTTGACACCTCATCCTCCCTGAGATCAGGCTAAAACTTTCACTCCCCTCTCTGTGATTTATAGATTCGTCAGAATCACTACTCTCATTTTTCTCCTGGAATTTCCCTTTTGGAACTAATAGCTGTATGTCCTTGACCTCTTCCCCCTCTTTAACACACTTCTTTTCTTTTGCACCTCCTGTGCAACAATCGTCCTTCTTTCCCTTTTTACTCATACTTTCAGCAATTGCAAGCATTCCATCTGTATCACATGCCAACAATTTACACTTTTTCCAAGTATCATGATCCCGTCTCAAAGCAAAAAATAAATCAACATACACAACCTCATCCCATTTGTCCATTCTTCTACAAAACAACATTAACTGTAAAATAGTGTTATAATTCAATGATCCATTCTCTGACCTTTTCTCTCCATCATCCAATTCATACATCGGCCACCATTGATTACAATATTTTTTCAATTTATTCTTTGTTAAGGGATCCCCTCCAAACTTTCTCCAATTTTTCAGGATGCATCCTAAGGGAGCACACAGGGGTACTTTCGTAGAGGTAGCCGTCCCCATATTGTTTCCTAGGGAAAACCTTTTAACCCATGATTTCATACACCCCCTTTCCCGATGCACTCAGCTCCAACCCCCCCGGTCAGCAAAGATAAAGGACCCCTTCCTTTATCACACATCTACATGTCAGGGAAGCCTAAGCTCCGGCTGCGGGCCTCCTTTTGGCGCGTCTTATGCGGAGCGGTTCCAATAATTTCCCAAAATGACGGCTACTCACCTCAGTAATGCCTGACCCTTCTGAAAATATCTCATGTTGGCGTTGCACTGCTGAGTTGCCTGGCATCCATCAGTAGAGAGGAACCGGTGGATTCCCCAAACAAAAGGTCAGTGCACGCTGGAGTCACTCCCGGTCCTGTCTCCCGTTCGGAATGGCAGGACAATCCGGGCAAGGCTTTATGGCCGTCCCATCTTGGGTGCAAAAACTGTTGTCCCAAAAAATCAGGTTTTTTTCACCCGGTGTGCAATAAGCCAATCTCACACACAGAGCCGAGATATTTGTTTATTCCATGTTTGCGCAAAGATGGGTGCTAGGTGATAACTCCACAAAGCTAGCACACCTGGTTAAAATCGCAGCAGATACTTATACAGTTAAATATGTTAATAGTTTTAATATTCACACACCCCCAGTTACTCATCGGTTAGTTTTTCTCTCGCTTCAACTTAAATGTACACCTCTTCTTAAATTTATTACGCATGCCCAGAGACTAAGGGGCTCATTTGAGCAGGGGGCTTTTTCTAGTCAGGAGGTGTGGTTTTCACATTATAATGAGATAGTTCAGCCTCAGAGCACCAGTTTAGCACCATGTGCTGATTTACTGGACTGGTACGTACCCTCCAAGACACATATCAACTGTTTTGCAGGCTTACTGGTATGCGCATATCAGTTGCTTGGGAGGCTTATGTCCTTCCTCCCTCCCTTGTTTCAGAGAATTATGTCTTCCCTCTCTTCGTTAAGGCTCCTCTAGGGCTAATTATCTCAGTACACCTTATCTTGGAAAAAACTATGTCAATCATGTCCTTCAGTAATTAGACATCAACAGCCTGGCTGAGATGGAGTCACACCACTTCTACTCTTTCCTCCCCGTCTCTGAAGCCAATTACTCCATCAAAAGAGGAAATCAAATTAGTTTGATGCTAGTCCTTGATAATATGTATTAGCTGATTTTTTGGCAGCTGCTACGTCCCTAGTGCCTGTAAAAGGATTTTTAAATTAATTTGTTCTGATGTCTTTTCTGGTATTAAACTAATGCTGATGAGTTCATAACCACAGGCTTGCTTGCTCCTTTTTGTTTTTCTGTTTAGAGACCTTAGGGTTTCCTTTCTCCCCAGTTCCTTGAGGTCCCTCAGTCCTTCAGCAGTTCACAGTCCTTGTGATTTGGAAATTGTTTTGGCTAGTTCCTGAAATTCCTGATGTTCCCTTTCAGTAGTGTGTTCTTACTGGCATACCTCTCTATCACCAGAAGTGAGCTGTTCTGAGCTTTCTCCTTTCCCGGCCTGGTTCTACCTATGCTAGGTTGCCATGTTAGCCAAGCGTTGACAGAGGGATGCAGAGCTGTCAGAAACAGTGTGTTGGTGACAAATGGGCCGCTGCTGTTGTTGAATGGCTTGGAACACGATGTACTGTCGTGAAACATCTCGGAGCTCCAAAAGTGGGAGCTGGGAGGCCCAGGCAGACCCAGGGATTTGATGTGGTGGGTGTCAAACCGTCTCCCACAGGAGATGCTGAATTCTCTGCTCTCCATTTCTGAGCCCAAAATGGAGTGCATCCTTCAAGCGACACCTAAATTAGTAGGCTCTCTATAATGGTAATTTGGTATATTTTAATGACCTGGGATATTCAGATTGGGCATAATGAGCTAATGGTGGCTTTTGGTTTTAAGATTGTGTTCTCCTAAAACGTAACAGAAACAATGCAAGAAAAAATGACCCTGTTGCAATAAAATAGGCAGTTGGGGGGTGGTGTTTCTCTGTAAAAGCCCTTTAGTATATCTATTAGACTTAAAATGGACAGCTACCATAAAACTTAACTTAAAACTTAAAAAGTTTAATCTACTCTGGTTCATGCTGTATGTCAGGTGTAATGTCACTTATTCTGCTGTATCACAGCAAAATAAGTTTCTGCCTTCCCCCAGCTGCAATCAGTATAGTCTTTGTTGAAGGTGATCATTAGAGGTTGTTACTTGAAGACTGTAGCTGTGGGGAACTGTAGGTAGAACCACCATAGGTATCCAAGGTGCCTAACAGGTGACATCAGAAATTGTTTCCTAGCAGGTTCAGGGACTTACATAAATACCTGACACACATACACTGACTCCTATTTGTGGATCTCAGGGAATGATTATTAACCAAAATACTCGATTACCTAAGATTTCTTGGATTTGGAATGCTTTTTGGATTTCTCTTGACTTTTTATCCTGTCTGCCAGTATTTGTGAACGGTGAGTGGAGACATTCAAAGAGAAAAATCAAGATGTTAAAATCCAAAGTTTGTCAATTTGAGTATTAGTCTTTCCTGCATTTTGTAGTTAATAGATAGCTCTAAATGAGG
The DNA here is from genome assembly GCA_013389945.1 of Fregata magnificens. Lineage (NCBI taxonomy): Eukaryota > Metazoa > Chordata > Aves > Suliformes > Fregatidae > Fregata > Fregata magnificens. The sequence goes on along the minus strand of WAAD01003921.1, from coordinate 44,380 downwards.
ACAAGGAATTTTTATATTTGTTGTGAACACACAAGTTCAAAACCTTTGCTTGTGCTACTTATAAAACCAAATTATACATTTGTTAAAATATTATTATGTTGGAAAAGAACCAGTATTCCCAAATAATCCTGCTCCTGATGTCAGCAGCTAGGGAGCAGGTTTGGGGAAGAAAAGCCCTGCAATACAGCGTGCATAATTTGTAGCAACTTCTGAAGCAGACCTAAAAGCTAAGGTCTCATTCAGACTTCAGTCTCAAACATGATGGAATTGCATGAGAAGACAATTGATGTAATTGTAGATGGGCCTTAAAAGAGGGAAAAGAAACAGACAGTGGAATACTCAAGTTCATTAATATCTCATGAATCTGATGATAATGAAAGATTTACTGCAGGCAAGTAGGAAAACCTTTCCACATTTTTTTCAGGCTGCTTCTAACAGGCTTCAGCGCTGATTTCCAGTGCCTGGTGTGAAGGAATAAAGAAATTAGGCATGACCGAGGTGCTCAGCTAGGCGAGGATCCTTGCGCAGCTTCTCTTCAAGAGCAAGGTATTTCTGTGGTGCCGTCTGCTTTTCCCTAGAAGAAGAAGGAGGATATCAGAGGAAAACTGCAGCAGGACATCAAGTAGAATATTTTACAGAATAGCTTCAGTGCTGAGTTCTTGGGAGCTGACTTGTAGACCTCCCCTGAGCACTGTACTCGGGCAGTCATTCCCAATACCTGTTGAGCCTCAGCGCTAGAATGTGGATATGGAACGTGGTTTCAGAGTAACGGGTGAGGAAGTCATCCTCCTCCTCTGCGCTGAGCTGATTCTGGTTTTCCTGAAACCACTGGTCCTTCTTCTGCAGCTCTTCTACTGCCTGTTGGGGGAGCAAGCAACCAGAAATCAGGGGAATAGAGAGGAGAGCAAGGAGCAAAGGCACACAGAAGTGCAACTCAAAGTTCAGGGAGCCAAGATGAAGGAAACCACAAATCGGAGCTGGTTTATTTTCATGGGAGGCAGTAAGTTTGAGATGAGGTCTCACAGAACAAGAAAACAAGAGGAATCAAAACATGTGGAACAGCGAGAGGCAGCAAAACCTGAATGCGTTGCCTCACTATAGTCAAGAAGCACTGGAGAACCAAATCAGCTCTGGTTGACATAGGGACTAAATTTCACCCTGGAGATATTTTGTTCTTTGATCTCACATGCTAATGATAAAAAAAAAAAAAACCAGGCATGTTTATGGCTCTCAAAGTAATCAAAGGAGGTTTGTTTCTTGCCTGCTGTCACAATGAGGTGTGTTACCCTCCTGCCAACACAGAAGAGACTCTAGTAACAACACATCCTGGAGCAAGGCTGAGAATACCTTTTCAAAGCGAGCCTGGATGATGTTAGCTTTACAAATGAGACGACGCTTAAAATCAGCCAGGCAGTCATCTCTGACGCGCAGGGCCTGCTCCTTGGTCATTTTCTCTCTGTGGCCAATTTGAATAAGAAAAGGTGCCAGGTAATCCAGATCCTGTTCCTCTTGTCCCGGGAACTCATCCTCCATTGCTTTCTTCTGGAGAGGAAAGGACAGAAAGAGTCATGGTCCCATTTACCTGTTTCCCCAAACACCATGTGATAAGGCAAAATAAAAGCAAAGGCCAAAACTCCTCCCTGCCCCCAGGGAGGAAATAATGTTTCTTTTTCCTGTAGTTTGATCAAAACTACTGTTTTGCATTAGCTTTGCATACCAACCCTTTCCCAATGCGGTTTTTGTTCTGTAATTTATTTTCTATCGTCCTTTTTAACATTTCTTCTCATTTCCTTGATTGTAGAGACGTCTCTTATACAAAATGTGTTATCCACTGAGGTGCAAGAACGGCTCTACAAAATGCATTTGTATTTGGACAGAAAGAGATTAGGACAGGGCATTTTGAGTGATACCGGCTTCTGGCGAATAGCTGGTTCTTGCATCTTTGCCCTTGCTTGTGTTTCACGCCAGAAGTTTGGCATGTAAAACCTAATATCACCTTTTATAACCTCTCTATTTAGGAAAGCTCAGTCTAAAAACCATTCACAAGAAGCATCTTGGAGATCTTGAAAAATTGCAAGTAATTATTCTTGAATCTTTTTGTATTTGTCCAGAACATTCATGAGGTATTAATTCCTCAACAGAGATCCTGGAACAAAATTGGCTTTGCAAGTAATAATGAAAACGAAGAAAAAAACTGATTCATATCACACAAGAAGTGCATATTTGCCTAACAACATGAGCCCCGGCTAGAAAGATGCAGCTTGGAATCCGTTATCATACTGCCCCCATAATCCCTATTACCAACTAATCCTTGTTAATTTTGTTCTTTATTAACTAAACAAAATAAAATAATAATCTTTCTCAGTGATGGGAGTTTTTCCAGAAAGTCAGAAGGTCATAGCATGATCGTGTTATATTTTCACGGGAAGTCAGTTGAAGCTGTGCCAACTTACACCTGCTAGGGATTTGGCCCAGTGTATTTTAATGATACTAAAAGCTCTTCAGAGATAATTCCTCAGACAGAAAAAGCTTACTCTGGATTTCTTTGTGTACATGTAATAAATACTGGGATTAACGAAGTCTACCTACCATGGCTTCATACTGCTGTCTTCTCTTTTCATTCCTCTCTGTGTCATAAATTGAAACTGACAATTTAACGGCTCTTTCTTCATTCTCACGGATCTTCAAAATATTTAACACCTTCCAAAAAATCAGAAGAAAGACCCCTCAGCTTTCCCAAAAAATGACAGTACTTTTACATGCTTGACCTGCTAACAGAGCAGATGCTGCATACAAGAACTGTAGCATAAGGTTAAATATAGACAATCTATACAAATACGTTCATATCCTGCTGATAGATCAAGCCGACAGTGGTCTTATTTTTAGCTTGCTGCTTTGTGTGAAATTCTTGAACACAATTATTGATATTATCTGTTAAGAAAGCTCATCTGGAGTCACAGTCTTGCCACTACTTTTGAAATTGCACTGATAGCTTTGGCTTATTTCTTTGTCTTAACAGGATATACAGCACAAGCAATGTGAATATTTTCTCTGTTAATACATCAAGACTGAGAAATTTGGCAAGGTAGTTCATGAGGTCACAGTGAACCAGCTTCAAACTGAAAAAAAAAAAGGACTTCTGCAATCTTGTTCTTAATTATTCCTAGTATTCTGTGCTAATACAGTTGAGCAGTCCCTCTCCAGCTCCTTCAGGGGTTCCTCTTCCTCACAAAAACATTAAAAAAAAAAAATCCAATAGCTTTGCCTCCATCTGCTGGAATGGTTGTATTTATCATGAAGTAATTACAAAGACTTCTAAGAACATGGATTTGTTACACTGGTCACAGTGTGATTAGTAGTACAAGCAATGTATTTTATGAAGTATTTCTCTACAGTTGCTCTCACAAAAAGTCACTTCAACATTTTGGATGGGACTTCCTGGAAATGCCTAGCAACTAGATACAACATTACATACAATATCCTTTCTTTTTGGTCTCATTCCCAGGCAAAAGACAGACATGTTTCTAGATGCCCCGATTCATACGCTGTCATTTGCTCTCTGAAACTGTCTTCCTCCCAGAGAATGAAGAGTAAGAGCAGGAGCTGGAAAGTGCGTGACTCTCCATAAATACATTAAAGCTGCATCTTTACTGAACAATGACTGGGTTGCAAGCTTGATAATTCAGCATGGAGGCCAGCTTTGTGACACCAGAGTTTTATTTTTATCACAGTTTATGCTGAAGATGCTTTGGCAACCAGTCAGCTGAAACCGTTTCCATGCCTGACCAACTTAGACAACAGTGTGGACACCTCCCTGTTACCTCTGCTTCAGATTGCCGGACTTGTTTCTTCAGCTGCTTCTCTTCTTCTGTTAGCTCCTGCAACAATTTGTACAGATGGAGCAGCTTCGTGTCTTTCTCAGAGGACCCCGCCTGGAAGCAGATAAGCTAGTGAAAGACAGTAGCGCTCTCTGGGTAACACGGGACTGGGTACTCTGCTAACAAAAATTGGCACAGTTCTGCTATAGTCAATATAGTGACACTGATTTCCACCATTGAAACATCTAACCCATGGTCGACAGTTTATTAGACTTCATTTTGATTTTGAATCCATCAGTAATGGATGGCACATTATGCTGCTGTTATTTGGTTGCAACGGGTTTTGCAGGGTTAGAGATGAAAGGATGGCACTCCAGCAATTGCATTCTGTATATTCTCCCCAATGGGAAACAGAAACTTTAAAAAAAACATGCATAACATTAAAAAAATCCTGTATAACATTAAAAAAATCCTGTATTTGCAATCTCTCTTTGATCTTCCTAAGTGTAATTGTGCAGCACCACTGCAGAATTTACTGGCAGACTTCTGCCCCTGGTTACAGACTCACATCAGTGACGTTAGTGGAGTGACCCCCCCCACGCCAAATGAGAGAATTTGGCTTAATGACAGCACGCCACTGTTTTGGGGTTTTTTTACTCTCTCTTATTTAAGGCTATCTATCTATCAGCAATGCATTAAGCCTCAGCATCTTGCTCTGCGTCTGCAGGGTAAACTCCGGGAGATTTAAGCAACAATGTGACCCAAGAAGTCCATGGCAGAACTGGAGCTAGAAGCCAGGGTGTCTGCTTCTGCTTCTCTGCTGTAGTCTCTTCTTCAAGAGAGAACAGCAGAGGAAATTTCAGCTTCCCTGCCATGAATCCGCAGGACTGAGCCCAACAGTTGCTGAACCAGCATCTTGCAAGATCCCAGTGGCTGTGTCTATGCTGCCTGATGACCAAGTCTGGGAAGATGACCTCAGGCATGGCTAGAGCACGCTACGCTACATCCTGCATGCCCAGTCACTTCCAGCATGGTAGTGCATCTCTAGGGATGTCTGTGTTGTCAGCCTGGAGGCTGCCTGTGAAGGAGGTGTGCAGAGGGAGCAGAGGGGCAGCACGGAATACGTCATGCTTGTAGTTCTTCCACTGACATTTCACCTTCCCTTTGTATCTTGTGATCTAGAAAAACTTCAAGATATAAGTAGTTTTTCTGCATACCTGGTACGTGATGCACATTTCTGGGGTCATGATGATTTCATTTCCTTTCCTATCCCTCTCTGCTGCTTTGAAGAAATCCTTCTTTGAGGCAGTAATGTATTTATCCTTGAGGTGATATATCAGATGGATCGTCTCCTCTGCCATCAGAAAGATACGTTCTGCTACATCTTCATCAGCAGGCTTTTCTAGGTTTCTGTGGAAACGCTCCGTGATTTGCTAATGAGGGGTGAACAGAAAGATGGAAGCAGGTTAGACAACACAGAAAACTGGCAAGATTTGCAGAGCTGGGTAAAAGCCCCAAGGTAAAAATTGGGCTTTTCTGCCTGGACTACAATAGCATCTCTTGGCCCATGGTCCTACTGGTCCTTCCTGTGCTTGAGAAAAAAAGCACAAAGCTGCTTAAAGCAATACAGAAGTCTCCTATTTGTGGAGCTGAGTATGCTCTCCAAGCTCAAAGTTAGCTTGGGATGCATCCCTGCCTGAGGGAACTGCAGGAAGCAAGGTATTTTGGAGCACAGCAAAGTTTCCCACATTCCCCAACATAGGGAAGGAAAAAGGAGCATGTTGGGTGCTGGTCCAAAGGCAGGCCACTGCATGGCTCTGCCTTGGCAGGTGAAGTGTCTGAGCCGTACTGCCAGATGTCGGATTTCCTCCCTCTTCTGTTCTCCACATCAGACCTGACTAGAGGAAGAGGTACCTGCATGTAACAAATCAGAGTGATGGGATACTTCATCAGGAACTTAAAATGTTATTAGTTTGGGGTCAGAATATGAAATCGTTTGACTAGTTTTGAGTCTTGTGAAAACTTCATTCCAAAAATCATAGTCAAGCTTTTTTTCTTTCCTCTGACACACATTTTCCAAGTCTTAGTTTCCTAGTTTCATTCTAGCTGCTCAATGCAGTTTGTGACAACTGGTCACGCTGTAGCCCTCTGTCAGGCAAGCAACTGTGAGACACAGCAGCTGAACAAGGCTTGGACGTCTCATCTGGAGTTTTGCCTTGGCTATGCCCACTGAAAATCAGCCTAAAGCCCTAGGCAGTCTGTTTTGCATAGTATAAATATCACAGTGACAGATATTTTTCTGTTCCTGCCTTGGCCATACCACTATAGGCCGGGAGTTAATGTCAGTTCTGGTGCCAGCCAAGTGTATTTTCTTTCCTCTTTTGCCAAACTCCATGTGCCGGACGTGCAGGAAGTCATCCCGCCCCAGGAAGTACTCTGTCATCTCGTTAGCATTTTCAACACGTTTCTGGAGCCCATCAACTCGCGCCTCATTGTAAAACTCCATTGTATGTTCAGTCTCTGGTTCCAGCGACGTATAGGTGTGAGCTAAGGACATAAGAGAGGTTGCATACGTTTTCAGAGTTAGCAACCATACTACGGTGAACACAGGTGTGTCCAGAGGAAGTCTCATTTTCTTCAGCAGCCAATAAATCAAATGCACATGAGAGTGTAAGAAGGGAATGTTATCCCCTCACTGATGTGTACCAATACGCCACAGCCTAAGGACGGCAGGACAGCTTTGCAGGGCCACTGCCTTCCTTACACAGTAAGGCAGTTAGGGAGGGGAGCCTGGACCTCACTCTTCCCAAACCAGGAATGGGCACAGCCTCTGGGTGAAATGCTGCTTTAGCAACAGATCTGCTGCAGGACTTTCTCTCCCCCCGCTGCATAACACTGAGAGACCGAACATAATTCTAAGGAGAAAGTTTCTACTTCTATCACCGCTACTGGTAAAAGTAAATTATATCACCCTATATAGGTGATAGGTATGTATTTTTCTTCTGTTATGCTGAGGGGGAACACTGTCCAGGACTGGAAGCCAACAACCCAATTCTCTACTCTCCACTGGAGACCATATTATTTATCTAGGCGCGCATCCCGCAAGTTTGCCACCTCCCCCAACTTCCGGCTTTTGCCACTGCTAGAAGGGATTCACATGAAGTCCCATCAGCTGCAGTGGCTGCCCATGAGCTGGAATACCTTTAAGACTGAGGAGGTGTCCTGGGCTGAAGTACTCTGTGGTCAGCTGTGTTTGTTTATTCACTTCTCTCATATCCAACATGTCTTCTCGGTTTTTGAACCACTCCCTCACCTCCACTACTTCAGTACCTGGCAGGAAACAAACCGTTTCACAACCTTACATCACTCTGTTGGAGGTGGTAAGATTCATCTGATGAGCTCTCAGTGTCTGTGCAAGCACCCTGTGCTCCTGATACAGCCAAAGCAGACATCGTATAGTCGCTGGAATTGGCCCTGTGCACAGGGGCGTTCTGTAGATGAATTACAACTTAAGAGGGTTTATTCCTCTCCATCAGCAAGAACTAAAGTAATCAGCTCAGGGGGAGAAGGTGGCATGGCAGATGGCTACGGTTAGGCAAGAAAAATTTGATCCCAAATACTTAATGATAGTGTCAGGAGTGAAGGGAAATGACATAGGGGCATTACACTATTCAAGAGGGCTGAGGACAGGACACTGCATGTCCAGTTAGGAATCTGCATGGTTTCTTGGACCAGCTGTTGAAGAATAATGCTTTGGAGTACAGAAATATCCACAGTCCATAGCTGCCCCTTTCTATGGCTCCTGCCGACACCAATGGGAACAGTGATATACTATTGGATCAAATCAAACCATCCTTCCATTTCTCTGAAGACTGAAAATCCAAGCAGCTGACCTGCGACACTGAACTGCCTCACCATTGGGGTGTAAAGAGATTCAAACTCTCGCAGGAGCCCCTACCAATGCTGGAAACTTCTGGGGTTTGACAGACAGTGCGTGTGACGAAGCATTTGAAGATGTGGTAGATAAGTACCCCACAAATGTGAAAGGAGGATGAGAAAGCACAAGAGAGACCCTGGCAGAAAGGGGACCCCCTCCCCCTTCCTATCAGCACACCGCAGGCTGTGTTTGCTCAGTGCGTCGAGTGTGTTCACTCATCCCTCTTACAGTCTAAGTCTGCGTAGATGGTGAGGCGTTTCACCAGCCCATTTCCATTCAGGTACGGTGCCCATTTCTCCAGTTTTGCTTTCTTGTACAGGATCACCTTCCTCCCCTGGGAACAGCGGGTCTCAAACTCTGCAGTGGGCAAGAGAGGTGTCAGAAAAATTGAATTCCTTGTACTCAGCCCAAGGAAAAAAGAATTCAAGAGGGAGAAAACCATGGCCTAAGGGAAACCATGCATTTATGGATTGCATCCAGCTGCCAGTAAAGCTGTTCAGACCCTGCCTGTTGTGCTTTAATGTTATAATAGCGTAATAACTCTTTTCTCTCCCAAAGTAGATATTTGATAACGCAGGGGCAGTACCTTGTGCATAGCAGTAACAGAAAGTCCATCCCAGGCAAAATCACTCAGCTAGCAGGAAAACACAGAGAGAGAGAAAGAGAGCGTGTGTGTGCATGCGTGTGCGTGCCTGCCTGCCTGCGGGGCGGTTCCCACCCAGGATGAGATAGTGCACTCAGGGCAGGCATTCAAACCGATAGCTGCTGTTGCCTTCATCTATTGCACTTCACTGCTGTACCTTGTCCAGCCTGAAGGGAGAACTCTTGAGCAAGACAAAACAAAGGTCTCAAATCCACTAAAAGGTTAGCTGGGGGGCAAGCAAAAGGCAAAGGAGGAATATGTACCTCTCGGAGATATCTGAATTGGGGCTACCCACGATGGTGGCATGTCAGAACTCGTGTCTTCCTCCTCCTTTTCCTGCTGAAACAGAAAGAGATTTGCATTTTTGGCAGCTTCTCTTACTGTGCAAGGAGGCATTTTGGTTCTAGAGAATGCAGTGCAGCGATCAGAGCTCAGCTCATGCGAGGCTGTGCTGGTCCTGGGGAACACAGTGGTACAGTTACGAGAACTGTGTCGGTGACACACAGCCTGAGGAGAGAGGCAAGCAGCACACTGCAGTTTACGTGGAAGGAGAGTTTTATTGCATTCCCACACTCTCACTAGCACACCCCTACTCGAGCCTAATGAAATGATCTTCTGGCTAACACTCATGCTTGATAGGGGATGAGTGTGACAATCATCATTCAAACTAACGACCAGCTTGTTTTATGCAGACCATGGAGGGCACTTTGCTCCCTGGTTATGGGCACAGGCGGAGGAGAGCAGATAACAAGAGGGAACATACTGTTATCGGCGTTCCTCCGTCCTGCTGTGCTGGTGCAATGCCTGCTTTATCATGCTGTGTTCTCCCACCAGGACAAAATATCATCTTTTGCTTCCAGTACACAGCATTTTTTGGTATATTAGAGTACAAACATTATTTCTACATCTGGCTGGCAACTCTACCTAACAGCCAGGAGAGCAGGGTGCTGACCAGCAGAGAAAGAGCATCCAGAAAAATTTCAGTTTGGATTTTATTTTTTTAAATTATTTCATCCCAAAGGTCAATGCACTGGCGGCCTACAGAGATCCCTAGCCACTTAGGACACCAGAAGTACCATTGGTGTCCTGCTTCAAAAAGCATCAGAACTATTCACAATTGAGAAGGAATCTAAAGTGCCAACCAAAATGTCTGAGCTGGAGAGGGCAGCAGGCAGGCAGACGTGTGCAGGCCTACAAACAAACCAGTTCCATACAGCATCCCCACTGCACGAGAGCCATCATTTGGGTCACTCACCATATCATCCGTGTCCCTGTCAGATAACTCCTTTTCCTCCTCAGCATCTGGGAACAGCTGAAGAGGCTTGTTGCTCCCCGAAAGCATAATTTCCCAGCGGACAGCATCACCCAAGTCAAAGATGAGATCCTAGGCCATACACAAGAAACCCACTTAACTACAGGGCAGTCTCAAGGGCCTGACACTAAACTGAACACTGCTCCTGCACATCTGTGGTGCTCTGGACCTGGCTGGGTGTCAGAGAGTTAAAGGATTCTAGACAGACCCTGGATCTCAGTGAGGTGGGCTCGTCAGACCCTTGGCTGGCTGGTGGGACCCCAGACACTGCCCCTGTGTCTAGGGGGCTGCAGACCCCTTTCCTCATGGTGCCTCTGCCACAGATGAGAGGAAGTTGCTGGAAATGCTTCTGCCTCCTTCCTTGGGGCACGCATGGCCCCAAGGTCATTCACATGGGCCTAAAGTTGCTCTAACTCAGACCCTCGCCTCCCAGACTTACATCAGCTGCGGAGTAGCTGAGGTGTGGGAAGAGCCTAACCAAGATCTTTCCTGCCTTGAGCCATGCCTGACAGGCTCAAAACATCCTCTGCCTTAAAAGGTGTTGTTTGAGAGAATGAGTGTCCAGCCAGCCTTAAAAGCAGATATTCTTTAATAGGGTTTAATAGGTGTGATCCGTATTTGCTAGCTCAGGGTCTGGGATGTCCTGGAGTAGTTCCAGAGTCTATGTAATCAGAGCAACGTGACCAGAGCCAACACAGGGAATGGTTAAGTGGAAACTGGGATCACCACTGATCTTGGACTTCCCCAGGACTCAGGTTAGCCCAACCATCCCTCCCAGGCACGGGGTACTTAAGGGCTCGTTACCTTGCAGCCGTTCCAGCAGTCCTGCATGTTCACCCAGTAATTCCTGTGGTTCCAGACGCTCTCGATGCCAAGGAAGTGCTCATCCATGGTGCTGTGGCTGTTTCCCGTGAAGGGGTTGATGAAGAAGGTCTCAGCAACCTCCCTCTTCCCAGATAGAACCAAAACCCATGCGTGCACCCGTAAGCCATACAAAGGGTCACGCTTGGGCTTTTCCACTTCCTGTAGTGCAGAGGACAGAGCAGTAATTATTGCCATTTTATTGCCACTTTAGTCCAACCCAATGGCAATCTTATTCTCTCCTCTGCCCACTTCTAAAGATGTCCAGGCCCTTAACACTCTTCAGAAGAGTGAGGTAGTACATACGCAGTACATATTCCTGTGCCAGCACACACTGTGTTCCCAGAGGCCAGGTGCTCATGGCCATGATCAGGGTTGTGTCATACTTCACGGCAGAGGGTGGTGAGCTCCCTTCTTTGGCCGGCCATTACCTGTGTCTCAGCTCTTGCTCCTGGAGCTTACAGTGAGGTGGACCTCGCTAACTCACCGTGACCTTCTCCTCTTCTTTTTCCTTGTTCTTTTGAGCAGCTTCAGCTTCTGCCTTCTTCCTGGCCTCCTGCTGAAGCTCAAACTTGCTCTGCAGGTCTGGTGGGGGCTTAACTCTATACTTGCTGGACTTCTTCTTCATCCCTTCTTTTGGTACCTGCCTCTGCAAAAGCAGGGTATTGCTGTGAAAACCCAGCAGAGATCACGAGAAGGGAGAAAATGGATGGCTTACAGGTACCTCCCAGTTCCCAACCCTTGGCACTTTGCAGTATTGGACCTGGTGAGCAGGAATTCAGTGAAGCCGAACAGGCCTCTCAAGGAACTGTAGAAAATCACTCAAAAGATCCCTTTGGTGAGGTCCCTGCTTGGTACAGACTGAAACCCCATGTGGACCTGAAGCTGTTCCCCCTAGCTTAACTCTGGAGCTCACTGGAAAAGAACAGGCTGAGCATGCATGCTGGGCTCCTCCCCGCCTGCTCACTGCAGGTCTCACCTCCTGTGGCTTCCTGAGCAGTGGGCACAGCTCCAGAGTCTCGTCCAGGGTGCATATCTCACGGGTGGCATATCCGTGCACGCAGTAGGCATCATACCCGGCCCCAATCAGCAAGGAGCACAGCAGCATGCTGAAGTCAAAGCAGTTCCCTCGCTGGTATTTCAGGATGGTGGTTGGGGAATAGAGTGAACTGGGCTTGGAAGAGAGAGATGCATGTTTGCAGAGCTTGTCTTGTGAAGCTGAAACCCACACCAGACAGAGAGCAGGAGAGAGAGAGGGCATTGCCCATATCCCTGGGCTCTGCACCCACAGGGAATCTGTTATATAAAATTCCTATATAAGCCACAGACCCCAAAAGTCCCCAACAAAGTGATCTGGGGAAATTCTGACCCCAAATCTGGTGACGAATTTAACCATAGGGAGAGATGGGCAGGACAAGCTCATCAAACTGCTGAAAACCTAACGCTAACCACAACTCTGGAGTGGGGCTTACCCCCATCTCTAGCTGGTCTGTCTGCAGTGTTTCAATGCAAAAGACCCGTAAGCTAAATTATAGTTCAAAGGAGGGAACATATTCCCTTCTGGCCCTCACCGGTGAGCAAGCAAAGGGATCAATACCACATACTGCATATAGAGAGGTTCTACGCAGTCTACTCCCACATCTCAGACATCACCTTAGGTGATCAAGGCAGTCTCCGTCTGCCAAACGGAGATACGTTCTCTGCGGTCACAAAGTGCCAGAGTTCCTCTTGAAACCCTGGGACTCCTGGGACACACTTGGCCAGCATGGAGCTGGTGCAGACTGTTTGGGGCGCCCTGCAGGGCATCAGCAGTCCTTGCTAGCAAAGAGCGTGCTCCCTTTGCCTTAGCTGCTTCACACCAGCCAAGAACTTGCCCCAACTCCGGCATCATCCCTTCTTGCCAGTCTAGAAATCTCCCTTCAGCCACCCAAAAATATCCCCAGAATTGGGATAGAAATTTCTAAAGCCCCTAAGAATGGGTCACTGAGGTCAAGCATCATCCCCTAGGCTTTATGTGCTCCTTTGTTCCAAGGCGTCTTGGCCTTTGGAGGGGAAGCTTGTCAGCCACTGCAACCCACAGCAGGCCAGCTGGTCATCCGGGGTGACGGAGAGCAGGGTGAGGCCAAATCTTGTAGAAATGGTGCTTAATTGCTTGACTGGTACAACACTGTACATGTACTGGGATTACGGGTCCAAACGGAGTGCACAGGGCCTGAGAAAATCAGGGGGGTTGCCTAAGTAATGAGGGGATGATGGAGGGGTGAAAGACCTTTGTAATCCCAGCCACTGGAGTTTCCACGTTGTGTACTGCTGAGAAGCCCTTCTGTCACCTCCGTTATGGGGCTGTTTCTGATGGGACTGTAGCCCTGTTCTTACCGGTGTGATAGGGGACTTGAGGGGCTCCATGGTGAGGTAATCAGAGACGAAGCTGGCACAGCCATCCCAGTGGTACAGCTCTGTATAAGGCAGCAGGGTTGGCCTCACCGTTGTGCTCACAAACTTCTGTAGGGCAACAAGAGGACTTTGGTTAGCGAACAGATGCCTGGCAGAGCCTCCTGTCCAAAGCCATCCTCAGACCACCCCTGGATGTTGCAGCTCAACATTCGGGACCTCCCTAGGGCATATCAACAGTGTCAGTAACCCTCCTCACCTGTTCAAGATGGAAATTGCATGGGGTTGAGAGGCCATCTGCTTGTCTGTGGCTAGAACTTCAAGCTCATCTCAGACACATTACACATGCGAGCCAATTCTTCTCTTAGTTTTCAAGCAAGACAAATAACTACTGCCCTTTCCAGCTTTTATGTCCTCCAGCATTTTTTGCCTTGTATGTTAATGATATAATAAACATTGGGGAAAGCTGGTCCAAAGTAGCAATGGGGGAGCATCAGGTCCAGAACTAGACAACTACAGCTTGGGCCCAGTCCTAAACAAAACCAGACCACAAACTTCCACATTTACTTCCTTCCCTGTAACTTCTGCGAAGTTCGGAATGAGACCTAACTCTCTGAATGAGACTCCATATCTGTGACTAAGCCTGAGCCTTATCTATTTCATGTGTTTCTTCTACTGTATGTTTCTGTGGTCTTTCCTGTTTCCTAAGCATCACACCGCAGACCTGCGAGCTGCCTGCAGCCTTCATGGCACCACCACCGTGTGCGTGGTACAACGTGGTTGTGGATTTGGACAGCTGGGGTGTTCCCAGGGTGCTGTGTGCCTGCTCAGGGTGCTGTGGGCACAGCAAGCAGGTTCCCATTCCCTTTGTCCAGGAGGGAGGGCAGGAAGGGCTGCTGTCCTTCCCCAGCATTCGGCACTGTGCAAGCCGAGTGCCCCCTGTGCTGTGGCCCAGCCCCACACCACCCCATACCTCCACGCCACACTCGTTGACCGGGTGGAGGAAGAGCGGCTTGCGGTCAGGGCAGAGGTGAGTGTACTGCTGGAGGAAATGGTCAGCAATGTGCAGCAGCTTCTTTTCCTTCAGGGAATTTGTCCTGTACGAGGACGGTAACTGGGACGTGTCAGCGGAGCTCCAGTCAAAATTACTTCCAGGGCGGGAGGAGGCAGAGAGACACAGGTAATAAGCTGGGAGCAATTCGGGCAAGATGACCTGCTATCAAAACATGGCAGGGGCTCCCTGTTTCCCAGGGAAAAAAACACGGATCATATCTAAGGACATGATTTTGACATAGCCAAGCTTCTCTGGAGTGATGGCAAGCTGACATATACCCAGAGGCTCAAGGGATCTTTATATAGTGTCATGATACAGCAGTGAATGAATATACAATGAAGTGAGTTATTGTCTTACTCACACGTGCCCACTCTTGGACAAACACACCAGGCACGCAAAACTCACTCACTCCCCTCCCTGTGCAAGGCGACCGCACGTGCCATCCATACGTGTGCAATCTCCCCGTGGACCCCACAACGACCTGGCTTGTATCAGGAATCCTGGCTTGTATCAGGAATACTGTGGCCAGCAGGAGTAAGGAAGTGATCGTGCCACTGTACTCGGCACGGGTGAGGCCGCACCTCGAATACTGTGTTCAGTTTTGGGCCCCTCAGTACAAGAAGGACACTGAGGTGCTGGAGCGTGTCCAGAGAAGGGCAACGAAGCTGGTGAAGGGTCTAGAAAACAAGTCTTATGAGGAGCGGCTGAGGGAACTGGGGTTGTTTAGTTTGGAGAAGAGGAGGCTGAGGGGAGACCTTATCGCTCTCTACAACTACCTGAAAGGAGGTTGTAGTGAAGCGGGTCTTGGACTCTTCTCCCAAGTAACTAGCGATAGGACAAGAGGAAATGGCCTCAAGTTGCGCCAGGGGAGGTTTAGATTGGACATCAGGAAGAATTTCTTTACCGAAAGAGTGGTTAGGCGTTGGAACAGGCTGCCCAGAGAGGTGGTGGAGTCGTCAGCCCTGGAGGGGTTCAAAAAAGGTATAGACGTGGCACTCCAGGGCCTGGTTTAGGAGTCATGGTGGTGTTAGTTGACGGTTGGACTTGATGATCTTAGAGGTCTTTTCCGACCTTAATGATTCTATGATTCTATGATTCTATGACCGTCTCTGCTCATCCCGGTAACTGACAGACACACGTGACTTACGGTACATCACTTGGGACGCAGACTTGCTCCGTGGACACCTCCGTCTCCAAGTCCTGGAGTTTAGCACTTATCTCCAAAACCTTCAGCTCTTCTTCTTCTCTTTGCTCCTCTTCCTCCTTCTCCTCCAGGACCTCCATTCTGCCTCCTCCTGGGCACTACAGAAATGCACGCACCAGAGTGAATTCAGGGGTGGGACCCAGATATACAGCAACACAGAACCACTCGCGCTCCAGCCGCAGTGATTTAGTACGTAGCATGGCCGAGTCAGCCAGAAGCATGATTCCCATTTCTGCGACAGTAAAGGGTGAGCATTGAATTTGAATTTGGGCTGAGCTTGGTAAATAAGCGGCCCCCCCAAGCGTGGGGGAGATGGCAGGACGGGGGGAGCCTGGCTTGGTAGGGCACAGCACATCCCCTCATTCAGTCTCAGATCGTGGTGCGTCCCCCGTTTCCCGTGCCCGTGCAAATGCTGCGTCCTCCGTCCCGCCTGGGGTGCTGCCGGCTGGGAAGCAGCTCCGGAAATCCACTGGGCACCTGCCGACGGCCCACGCCAGAGCCTGCGGGCTGCCCTGAGCCTGGCCGGCCGCTCAGGGGCCTGGAAGGGAGGGGGATGTTTTGCAGCAGAGTCAGCAGCCTCCAAGGACAGAGGGCTGTTTATATTATTTATTTACATCTCAGGGAGGCTGGGGGGGTCTGTTTGTTTCCCCCTCCTTGCGGTCAGGCTGACCCCGTGAGGAGCGGGCAGCCGGAGGGAGGCACAGACCTTGTACCGGGGAGGGCAGGCGGCGGCGGGACGGGGCGGGGGGGCGTCCCGGGGCCCAGCACTGCTCCC
>WAAD01003921.1:0-28009 GCA_013389945.1 Fregata magnificens | reverse complement strand
CCCGGGCAGGCCACAGGCCACCCCCAGGTTGCCCCCGGGGGCTGCTCAGGCGCCCACTCCGCACCCCTCGGCTGCCCCAGCCCTCCCTGCCGCTGGCCTGAGCGTTTCCCTGGCTGGAAGCTCCCGACACCCGCCCCGGTGCCGCCCGGGGAGCAGGCACCTTTCTGATGGCAGCACACTCCGGCCAGAATATTTTGGGGCTAAATGAGGGGGAAGCGGCTAATCCCTGCCTGCCAGGACAGCTTTGCCACCAGCCCCTGGGAGACCACAAGGCTCACAAGTTTCACCCTCTTCAAAAAAAAAAAAAAAGGAAAAAAAAAAGCCCCCCGTCTCCCCCCTTCCTCATCCTTTTCCTTTGTTGCTTTCCAAGCCTGCAGGCTGCACTGCCTTTGCATCTCTAAGCAAGTCTGTGCAAGCTTCTGTCCCGCTTAATTGCTTTGTGAAATACATAATGGAAAGGAGAAATTCTCACCCAAAAGCTGGCAGCAGGGGATGGCAGGAGGCCTTTTTGTTTGGGTTTTTTTTTTAATTGGTAGTTCATTAGGCTGTAGGCAGGATCAGGTGCTAAACACTTTTGTTTTCTGGTTTTCGTTGTGGTTAGGAACAAACCTGTATGGGTGGTTGTTCATAGTTGCTGCTACGTTGTGGTGACTGCAGCAATTAAAGCTCTGCGGATGCACAGGGTATAGTCAACAAGAAGTCAAGAAGCACCACTTTGAGCGATTACTGCTATTTGCAGCTGGTTACTGTTTCCCAAACAAAGCGTGGTAGGACCGAGCCCTCATCCCTCCATCTCTCACCACTACTTCTCACCAGATCTTAAATGTCAGAAGTCATTAAAAAACCAGCTGAAGCAAACGTATGTTGCAGTTGCAAAACCGCATGTGTTCAGTACGCACAGTTATCTGGCCTTCGCGTGTGCTGCTGTGGTATCTGTTGTTATTGCTGCGTCAAAAGCAGGTACCACAAAACCAGTTGGATGCACAAAACCCCGGATTCCCAGGGATTTTGCAGATACTCCCCCTGTTTGGGATCCCATCGCGTCCGTGAATTGGGTCAGCGTTCACGAGCCGTCAGCTAATCGGAAGGGCCATCCATGCTGGAGGATGGACTTTCGCAGAGCCCTTTCCTGCCTGGCCGCCGCCGAAGGATGCTAAGCTGGCTCTTGTGCAATCGCGGGGGCAGCATGTTTGCGTGGGGGAGAAGGATGAGCTGCCAGAAGGCAATATAAGGCACGCGGTGGGGAGCACGAGAGCGACCCGGGGCAGCGGTGGGCAGAGGAGCATGGCGATGGTAAGTGGGATGAGAATAAGGTGAGATCTTGACGCCGGTGGGACCTCTCAGGACTGCTGCAGCAAGCAAGGAGCAGAGCAGGGAATAAACCCTTCTCGCCCGGAGGTCCAGCGGTCACAGCCGCTCGGGGTCGAGCAGACGGGGTATGCAATGTGCTACCAGACCAGAGTGGGGCTTTTGGCATTGGCTTTGCCCCGCTCTCAGTGCACCTGCAGGGCAGAGGGTCCAGCCACCGGCCCCGGCTGATTCATATCCGCATCTCTGATAAGGAGACTCCAATGTCCAGGGCTCATCCAGCACCATGCCATTAATTTCCCTAAAGAAATCCATTATCTGTACCAATGGGGGAAATGGACTTAATCTGTGGCTTTGTAGCATTAATTTTAGTTGTGTTCAAGGCTTTGGGGGTTTTTTTTATCCCATTGTCTCCTTGTTACGGATATGGGTTACTGGAAAAGCAAGGATCCTTTTGCAAATACTAACTCTTCAAAAAAGCTGTAGTGGAAAGAGGGAAACTCTTTTCCTCTTCGGGGAGCCTGGACTGATGCCTCAGCTGTGCGGTTTTACTCAAAGTGCTTGTTCTTACTGAAATGTGGCTTTATCACTGCCAGCACATCCCTGCAGGTCCGAGGTCTGGTTTCTCCCACACGCTTTTTCTGGAATAGCTACCTAAATTCAGGACAGTATTTGACCCTTGTGTTAGCCTGGTGGGGTGGGGGGGAGGCATCGCTGATCTGTCCCTTTGGTATAGGAAATGACTTTGTGCCATTGAACCTAGAGTTTTTGGAGGAAATACAGTACAGAAATTATCACACCCATGCTTGAGCGTTGGCTCTTTCTGAATGACTGCAAATGTCTCCAGCGAGCATGCTAAAAGCCTGAGTTACCCAGAGCCTGCTTGTTTTTACAGGAAAGGACTGTGAGGTGTTTGCTGCTGGTCTCTGTCCTGTGCCTGGCTGGCTGCAAAGGCAACAAGAGTGAGTCTCCCTGTACAGTGTCCCTGCTGGGTCACAGACAGGTAGTTTGGAAAGGAGAGGTCAAACCCTCACCTGATCCATGCCCAGGTTCCTCATTCAGGGCACTGCTGAAGGCTGCTAAGGGGGGACAACAGAGCAGGGCTCGGGGGGGGGCGGAACTAGGGTGCAAGAGCTGGCAAAATAGGCAGAAACCTCAGGTTCTCCATCCCAGCCACGTACAGTATATAACCCGTGGAGAGGGGCAGAGGTGCTGCAACGTGCCGCCACTCTCCTTGCTAGCTGGTGGCAGGCTCCATAGCTCTCATCCAGATTACAGCCATGCTGAGGAGGTCTCCCAGGCTCTCAGTCACATCCTCCCAGGCAAGCTGAGGTGGCAGGTTCTTCCTCAGAGGTGCCTGCTCTTGCTCTAGGTGAGGATCTCAGCCCTTGCGAGCTGTGCAGAGCTTCATGCTGTGGGGCAAGTTTGCTCTCATGTCTCTCGTAGGGGAGATATTCTTGCTGCGTTTCAGCTTACTCACCTTTCCTTATTGCAGGTGAGCTGGGGAGCCTACATGGCCTGAGGCGAGGGGTTGCCCTCCGTCTCAAGAGGAGCCCGGACGCCTGCCTGCCAAACCTGTGCCAGCACCAGGGGGACTGCCAGGTGATGGAGGACAGACCAGTTTGCAGCTGCAAACCAGGCTTCACAGGGGCGTTCTGCCAAGGTAGGGCTGGCAACATTGGCGAGCCCTCCCCAGTCTGTCCACAGGCACCAGAGGGAAGGGTGATGGGCACAGTGCACTGTTGTTACCACTGCTCTCCGCTGCAGGCTCCAGGAGCACATCCCAGCTCCTGGTTCAGGTGCATTCCCCACCACCACCACCACCACGTCCTGACTACACGTTGGTACAAGACCCAGTCACAGGCCGTTTCCTTCCTCCCCAAAAGTCTTAATTCCTGTAAGAAGGAAACCTTGGCTGTCAAGAAGCCGTGCCGTGGTGTAGCCATGTCAGGGCAGCAGGGCATGCTGCAGAGCATAGCTGCCTCACAGTCTCGGCACAACCACATGGACTCCAGCACGGCTACAGTGAAGGCTCCTTCCAGACACTGGCCAAAAACTGTGCCTTGTTCATCTGAAAGAGAGGATTGTTGTCCCTTGTCTGGTGCCCTTGGCAGACTGCAGTGATTCTGTAGACAGCCCTACAAAGGGGCCAGACCCACAACTTCTGCCTTTGATATCTTGAGCTTAAGGACTGTGCGCGTGTTCAGAGTAGTGGCAGCCATGGACTTGTGCAGATCTTAGGCAACCAGTACAAAAGGACAGACCCACATTAACTCTGCGCATTCCCACAGGTTTGTCTTTTGCCCAGTGTCTCTGAAGAGCCCTAACAGCAGCCTTCAACAAGGCTGGGATGAGGGTCTGTTGAGCTCGGCGGGACTGTGCCATCCCATAGCTGGCTTAGGGCTCCTTCAGGCCTCTTCCTTATTGCTATTGCAGATGGCTTTTTCCCCCAGATGTGGTACTGAAGTTGACCTGCGAGGAAGAGCACATGAAGATGATGGTGAGGAAGGAGGTGTTTGAACTCTTGAAAATCCCCCGGGAGCTTGTCCACTTGAAGGACCAGGCATGCAAGGTCTCAGAAAGGGAAGAAGAGGGCGAGCTGTTTTTTGCAGCCACTCTCACAGGTGAAAACCACACTGCCTGTGGATCAATAATTCAGGTGAGGATCCAGCAGAGCCTCTCTGCATAGCTCTGAAGCCGTGAGAGGAGCAGACATGCTGAGTGGGGACAGCAAGGGGAAGCCCTGGGGGCTTTTCCTTTTATATCTAGGTGCTGTAAAGTTCTCGTTCCCCTTGGAAGGCTTCCCTGGGGGCTGTCAGAAAGCTTTTCTGCCTCTGCCAAACCCCCGCTGGCAGCACATCTTGTCTTATTCAGCAGAGCACGGAAGTCTCAGCATGCTCTTTATTAGCTGATAACAGCCCTTGGCTCTCTGGCAGCATCCTCTGAGCTCTGCAGCCCTGGCTATAGCCCCTTGGTCTCTCACTTGATTCATGGGTCAGGGAGGGTGCAGAGGAACTGGTGCTCCAGCTCAGCATTGCACAGGAGGGCCCTCACCTGCGGTCCATATGCTGACTCCTGCCTACTCCGGTGATGGTTGCCAGTAGCCCCTGGACACAGGGCTTGGGCAAAAACCCCAGCAGATATCCAGGAGGCCTGGAGCAGCTATAGCTGAGTTGCACCATCTGAAGTGGAGCTTGGAGCTCTGTGTATGGACTTAGACATGGTCTGGAGAATTGATTTCTGTGTCGTTCCAGCAAAACAGGTCCCACGTGTCATACTCCAACGTCATTGAGTCAGAGCGGGAAGCGCGCGGGGGCGTGATCTCCCGGAGTTTTCAGCTGGAGGTGCATTTCTCCTGCATCTACGCCTACGAGCAGGTGGTGAAACTGCCCTTCGCTCTCACTGCTGTTGACAAGTGAGTGGTCCCTCTTCACCTTGCTGCTGATGTGGTATCTGTGAGCTTGCGGAAAAAACAGGTGCCTTCGATGAGGTGATCTCCAAAGGCCGTGGGGAGCCACTAGAGACCTCTGAGAGCAATGCCACATTAGGGTGCCTGCCTTTCTCTTACCAACATAGTTTTTCAACACAAGGTTTGGGCCTGGGACGGAGTCAAATTGGGGCACGCACAACCTACCTTTCTCCTATCCTCACTGCTTGAAACCAGCTAGCCAAAAAATAAAGGGTGGGAACTGGAAGATGCCCCACCAGGCCCTTGTGGAGGTGCAGGTTAGGACCCCTGGGTTGCCTTTCTCATAGCCCTCACTGGCCAGCAGGTCAGTGGGAGCCCCTGGAGCTCCTTGCCTCTGTCCGCACACGGCACAGATGTACCAGCTGGGACGCAGCGCGGGACCTGGCTCTCATGAGGCTTCACCCGGGAGCAGAGGCACGTCCAGAGTCGGTGCACCTGCGCCAGTGGCCTGAGTTGTGCTACGTCCCTCCTGCCTTCTCGTTCTGCTCACGAGCTCTCCTCCTCTCCTCTCTTCTCAGGCTGGTGCAGTTCGTGGTCAGAGAAGGACACTTCAATGTCAGCATGAGACTCTACAAGAATCCCTCCTACCTCCAGCCCTATCATCTGCAGACTGCGGCTGTCCTGGTCACGGACACTCTCTATGTCCTGCTGAAGTTAGAAGGACAGCACCAGCTCAAGTACTTCCTGCTGAGCATTGAGGACTGCTGGGCCACGCCAAGCGCAGATCCCTACCAGGACGTGCGGCACGAGCTCATTGAGAAAGGGTGAGTGGAGTGCCCCTAGCGCATCCGGTCTCCTTGCACCATGAGCACAGTCTCGTCTCTTTGCTGGGTGCTAAGGACAGCTTGCTGTGCGGGAGCAATGAGCAACGACACCGTCATTGTTTGTAGGTGGAAGCTATGGTGGACACCATCATTGAATAGGTGGAACAGCCCCATAGATGAGCCCCCTAACTGCCCTGAACTGAACCCCCTCTCCCGACCCTGCTCTGCTGCCAATAGTGCTGCCTTCCCTCTAGCATCGCTCCTGGCCAGCTGGGGAGGCAAAGGCCGAGGAGGGGAGAGGGCAGACCTTGCTGGGATGTGCATAGAGGTATCTGCTGAAGAGCTTGCATTAGAGGTGGCTGCAGCCAAGCTAAAGCCAGTAACATGGATATCCGGGAAGTGGGAGCCACAGCCAGGCTCACTCCACCCCTGCAGCGCAGCTGTGGCCCCACAGAGCAAGGCGCGAGCCAGCTCCTGTGCTGGTGGCAGCTCCTCCCTGAGCTGGGCGCAACGCAGGGTGCCAAGGAAAGGCATCCCCATGGGCACTGAGACAGAAATAGTCCTGTTCAGCAAAGCTTGGGGGCTGCACCCGGTCCCCATGTGCTCTGGTGTCCCAGGCTGGGATGCTCCCCCTTGTTTGCCACCTGCTGACTCAGCCATTGTGTCCCAGGTGTCCCCACGATGAGACAGTGACATACCTGAACGCCATTGAAGAGAGCACTACCGCCAAGTTCAGCTTCCAGATGTTTCAGTTTGTTGGTTACCCCGAGGTGTTCCTGCACTGCCGTGTCCGGCTCTGTCTCCCCGACAGCCCGGAGCCCTGTGCCAAGGTGAGCTCTCCCAGTCGTCTGCACCGTGCCCTGGCCGAGCAGGGGGACCTCCCTTCCCTTGGCCTGCTGTTTGGAGAAAGGGCTCTGCTCTGGTTTCGGGTGCCTCAGCACACTAAACACCTCCCAGCAGCAGGAGCTCACCCCACTGCCCTGAACTAAAGGTACGAGGGCTTGAACCCACCAGAGAGCTCCTTTCCCTCTTCCCTCTGTCTGTTTGGTATTTGCAGGAGGAGAGGTTTACGCTAGGACTTGGGGAGGATCAGGCTAAGGTCCTTCAGGAACCAGCTCCTCTTATCCTCTGGGGTCTTGACTGCTCCCAGGCTGTAGCCCCAACTGTGCCTCTGCCAGGGGGGAGACCACCAGGACAGCTTTTGCCCCCCAGAGCAGGCTTCTCCCCTGCCCTCTGGTCCCCTCACCCTTCCCTTGGCTTTGTTGACAGCAATGCCCCACGCAGTGGAGGAGCAAGCGGGCGCTGGCAGATGACTACAATAAGATTGTCTCCTACGGGCCCATCCACCTGCTGGCTGCTCCTTCCTTGGGAGCAGAGACCCACCATTCCAGGACTGACCAACAGGACCTGGGGGGTACGTATGTCCCTCCGGGGAGGGCAGGAGCAGCTCAGACCCTTGCAACTCTCTAGGCAATGCCAGGTTATTAAAAAGGGCTGCTAAAATCACTGCCCTGCACAGAAGCGTGGAGTCTTTCAGGTGTCATGGCCATGCGTGGCGTGCCAAACCAGCACAGCGAGGTTAGCTTTGCGTGAGTGGCTCCGTACCAGGCACAGGTCAGGCTGAGCAGGGGAGCTGGGCAGGAAGGGACCAGGCGCCAGAAGGCTGTTGGTGCAGCACCCCAGGCGAGGAAGGCTGGATTTTTGCAATGCTGGACCTCTGCATCAACCCAGCAAGGCAGACTCCTTCTGAGCACCGAGGTCAATCCAGGAGATGCAAGCAGCAGTCCGGGACCAGGACTGGGGACAAGCGCACCTACAGCATAGCTCAGACCAGGCATGAATGCTGAGCTAAATGGAGCCCCTGGGCAGCGGGTGTGGGTGGAGGCCCCAGGTGAGGCCAGTTGGGGTGACCGAACCCTGTTAGTGCCCTCAGGGCCCCGAAGCACCCCCACCTCCGGCAGCTCTTACCCTTCACAGGAGATGACCTCCCCCAAATCTGCCCTCAGACAGGAGATGCTGCGCCAGGGCTCAGCATCAGCTCGGGGGACCCAGACGTGTAACCAACCTTTCTCCTCTTTGGCAGGACCCAACCCATGGCTCCCTGGGGCCCTCATCCTGCTGTGTGTGCTTGGTGTGCTCACTGTGGCTGCTGTGGCTGTCAGCACGAGGCAGCAAACGGTGTAGAAAACAGCCGTTTCCAAATAAATGTGGCAGTAGCAGAGAGGCTCTTGCCTGTGTCTTTACAGGGTTTTTTTGGGAAGGAGGCGATGGTTGGGTGCAAACGGTGCTTGAAGGATGAGTCACATCAGAGTGTTTCTGTTCCCTGTAGCATCCCTAGGACCCTCTCATCCCCTCTGAGCCCACGCTCCTTAGACTCAAAACATGTGCCCAGGAAGGCTGGGGTGCAGGAGCAGCTCTGGCATAAAAGCAGGTGAGGGCAGGCTGCTGTGCTCTGCAGGATCCAGCTGCAGCAAGCCCTGCCTCTGAGCTTGGCCTAGAGATTGCAGAGAGCAGAGGGAGTAACTAGGGTTTTTTGCCCGGAGTCTTCCTTACCCTGGGCAGGTGGTTGATTTTGGCAGGGGTAGACCCCCCACTGCGCAGAGCAGGGGATCGAGGCATTTCTAAAATGGTCTCGTTTGTAGAGAATGAATTTTCAGAAACCTGGAGTGCAGGAGAGGGAGGGGAGGTTCCTTCCTCCTGCTTTCCTCCTCCCCAGAGAGTCACCCAGGCGCGTGGGGAGATGGAGGTACCCACGCTAGATACTTGCCCACCAAAGCTGGACTTTGCATGGTTCCGTGTGACTCAGAGGCAGCATTAGCAGAGAAAGGGCTGATCTGTGCGTGCACACGCATGCGTGTGTATATACACCTATCCATACACATTTCTTCCTTCTGAATGATGACAAATTGCCAGCAAGATTTTTGCCCATCAATACATCCTTAATATAAAGCAAATAACAAACAATATTGTAAGCATCAAAGACTAAATCCATAACGCTCAGACAGCTGGCAGAGATCTAATGCTAAAACATAGATAAGGAGATGTGTGTTTTCTCTGCGAGGGGGCTGTGTGTGTACATTGGGCTGAAGCACGGTGTCCTCGCAGAAATCGTTGCTGGCCCCAGTGGGTGTTTTGCAGGAGGGACATACAGCGGGTCCCTGCCCGAAGAGATCAGCCCCGATCCGTTTGGAGAGGAGGTATTGCAGAGAAGCTTGTGAGATTTCTCTTTTTTTGCTAATTCCCAGACCTGAACCTCCTGGGTCTGGGCTGGAGCGAGTCAATCCTCCCACCTCCAACAGCAGGAAAACCCACCGCCGGGCTGGTCCAGCACCAAAGGCCATCTTTAGCGAAGAGTGGGATGGCTCCATCCTGGCTGAAGGCAGGCGGCTCGTGGGCTCCCTCCTCACCCCCACAAGAGCCTCTGGGGAATGAGATGAGGGGCACTTCAAGACCATGGGGGAGCTGCAGCCTGGAGGGACTTTGGCAGAAGGAACGTCTCCAGAGCTCCCTGCCCAAGGCAGACCACTAGGAACGAAAGGGCCGAAGCAAAGGTCCCTGGTGAGGTGGATCATGCCCACTGCAGGGTAAACTGAGGCACGGTAAACTGAGCCCTCATCCTCCGTGGGAAGCTGCATCCATCGGGATCAAAGCTTGCTCTCAGCGAGTGTACATGCAGGCAGGGAGGGATGTCTAGCCAGTCCCGGGAGACTGTGGTGGTTTTGTCACGTCTGATGATGTGGGAGAGGGAGCCAGCGGTCTCCTTCATCTTCGGGCAGTAGAGGATGACCGGCCAGATGAATATGAAGATTCCTGCAGGGAAAGGAAGGCAGACACTCAGCAGCAGCAGCAGGAGATGGTGGGAAGCATCCTGCCAGAACGATGCCAGCACTTCTCTGCCGCTTCCAGGGGGTTCCCCCAGCTCAGTCCTGCTCCTGCATGAGGGTCTCCCCATGCTTCAGGTGAGCCATTTGGCTGGGACATGCCCTGGGTGGATAATGGCGCTGTTCCTCTGCTAAGGAATGGCTTCCTTGGAGGAAACCCACCCCCGGTGGAGTGGACATGGCTGGGAGCCATGACCAGCTCCACACTGGTGGCCAGCTGCTTGACACGCCTTGCCAAAGGGGAGGGCATGACAGTGCTGGGAAGATGCCGGTGCCTTGGGACCCTTGGTCAACCCACTGCCAGGCTAGCTCCTGCCTCTTCCATCTTCCCCACCCAAGCCCAGGGAACCCAGCTCGGAGCCGGCCCTGACCTTGGAGAGAGTTGAGGATGGTGAAGAGGGAGAGCATGGGCGCAGAGGAGGTGCCGTGGGTGAGGAGCACCATGGCCCAGGTGGCTCCCAGCAGGCAGAAGAGCCCCACCGCCACCAGGGCCACCTTCTGGGCCTTGCGGTCTCCCTGCACCGCCCCCGTGTCCTGCAGGCAGCAGCTCTTCTGAGTCACCGCCCTGAAGACAGACATGTTGAAGAGGAAGATGAGGCCGAAGTAGCCGCAGTTGGTGATGTAGTGGACCAGGAGATGTTTGGAGGTGATCCAGCACCTGGAAAGAGACAACCGCTGTGCCTCCAGCCGCTCTGCTAGCCCCAGCAGCACCCATGGGAGCCTCCCCAGGGGGACGTGTTTGGGGATGCGGGGACACCCCTGTGCTGGTGGGGTTTGCCAAGGCCAGGGTGAAGCAGGGGGGACAGTGGTGCAGATCTGCTGCCCTCGTGTTGCTCTGCTAGGAGGGAGCCTGGGGAAGCTCCAGGTGGACCTTGGATGTCCCTCCATGACCTGGAGACCTGCAGGCATGACCAAGGAGGCTCAGCATGAGAGGTGGTGGTGGTGGTGGTTACCATGGCTGTAGCCGCTGCGTTGTAGTCACAATTAGGGAAGCAGAAGCATAGTGTAAAGCCGAGCAGGATGGGTGTAACCACCCACACCGCGCTTCCGGCAGGACCGGGTTACCGCTCCCTGGGCCAAAGGGCCACCTAAGCCCTGTGGGCAGTGGCACATGCACAGGTGGGCTATGACCTGGTGGTCCGCGGTTAGGATGCTGTATTCTCGGTGCCACCCCCACCACGAGAGTGGGCAATCCTGGAAGAACAAGGGAGACACGTGGAGGAGGCCAGAAGGGCAAGTGGCGGGCAAGGTGGTCGGCTTGGGGTCTCTGCGTGTCCCTGGATGTGCTGACCTCAGGGAAGATGGGGCTTAGGGACCCGCTGAGGTTGCACAAAGTGCCAGGGGCACAACGGTTGCTGCTGGGACATGATGTAGAGAGGGAAGGACAGCGCTGGGCGGTAGGGCTTGAGGTGTCCCCTAACCTCTCTGCGGGGTTATCTGCTCTGGTGGCCCGCAAGGTGCCGTGGAGGGCTGGCAATGGGGGAAGGAAGACCCCTGAGGATATCACCTGCTCGATGAGCAGGAGGCTGGTTCCCAGTGGGATGGAGGGTGCCTGCGGGTGCTGCACTGAATTTGGTGCACCAAACCCGTATAGGACACTTCCCGGCCCCGACCACGGCATTTGGAAGAGCTGTGGGCAGGATGGGGGCTTGCTCACTCTCTGCCCATCACTGCATCACCCTGTTCCCCCCTCTGGTTGTAACCCACTGCCCCCCTCTCCCTCCAGCTCTCGCCCAGGCTGGTGGTGCTCACGCCAGCCGACCAGGCACAGCTTTGCCAGGTAGTGGTGGATGTAGGCGCCAAGGACCTTGACGAAGAGGAGGTAGAGGTGACAGCCATCCAGTGCCATCCAGGTGAAGCAGCAGAGCAGGCAGTAGCGGATGAGCCACCCCAGGACCTTGCAGGTGCCCGGGTGGATCCCACCAGAGAGCCTGCTGTTGAGCAGGAAGGCCAGGTTGAGGAGGAGCAGGCTGCCCACGGGATTCACGTGCAGCCCCAGGTTGATGCGGAGGGTGTCCTCGGACCTGAGCCTGCACCTGAGCATCCCCAGAGGGAGCAGAAAAGGCGGGGGTCACAGCTGAGCGGGGCCCCGTGCCGTATCACAGCAGGTTCATGCAGAGGTACTGGAATTGCCCCACATCCCTCCCAGCCTGACAAGTCCCCAGGGAGCTGCTGGCACATCCTCTTTAGGAAGACGCAGAAGGTGATGGTGAAGATGGAGAAAGCCTTGGGTACCCTGCAGCCAGCAGTGGCAGCAGCCATCAGGACTTGTGCTGTGGACCCGTCCAGAGCTGGATTCTGCCAAACATGCGCACATTGGGTTAGACAGGCCCTGGACCAACCTAGAAAACCTGACTGCAGCTACCAGAGCCATGGGGCTGATAACCCTGGTGGGCTGCTGCAGGCACCCAACGCAAGCCCCCGGTCTGTCCCCCGAGAAGGTCTTTGGGGGGAGTGGGGCAGTGGTGGCTCAGCGGAGATGCTCCCTGGGGTGGGGTGAGGGATGAGTGAAGGCTATGGTGGACCACCATGAGCACCCTCCCGGGAGCCTCCACCAGGAGATGGGACCCCAAGCCTCACTGCTCCAGAGCCTGCACTAGGCTGGAGGCCGTTTCCACCCTGTACCCGCTCTGCTGAGCTGCTGCTGCCCTCCTGAGCTGGGGCTGGGCTTGATTTTGGGACCTGGGCTTGTCTGGGAGCAGCTATAACTGTCCCTGTGCTTGTGACACCCAAGGGGCCACCAAGGTGAGGCAGGCAGCACAGCTGGGGTACGAGCAGGAGCTGCGGGCAGTGGGATTGTCCCCAGGAGGAGGACGAAGAAGGTGAGATGGTCGCAGGACCAGACTGTCCCCTTGTCCCCGGGCTGCATGACACATCCACCGCTTCTCCGGCCTCCTGCCTGCCCTGGGACACGCACAGGGCGATGGCCGCGAGCGCCGAGCACAGCACCCACGCCCGGCCCCGCCGAGGACCATACCTTTGCTGGGATCCCAGAAGACACATTGCGGAGTGATGCCCTGCAAGGGGGGAGAGCAGCATCAGCCGATGCCACAGTGAGGGGCACTGGAGGAGAGATGGAGGGACGGCACGGCTGACTTACGTGGGGCAGCTGCCCGTGGGCGAAGGTGAGCCGCACAGGGTCCCACAGCCCGGAGATGCTTGTCTCTCCCACCATGATGCCCACCACGGTGTCATCCAGGACCTGCCCTGTCTGGTTGACTTCCTGCACAGGAGCATTGCCGCCTGAGCCGAGCTGGCACGTAGCAAGTGCCAGCGGCTGGAGGGGTGCCAGCAATGCCAGCTCATACCTCGAACATGCCAAGCTGCTGGATGTTGAGGACTGCCATCACCATGCGCACTGTCTGGCTGCTCAGGGACCGGAATATCTCCCTGGGAAGCTGGATTTTGCCTGCCTTCCCCTTCTCCATCATGTTCAGCACCCTAGGGCCCTGCGGTGGTGAACAGCGGCGGGGGGGTTGCTTGCTGGCGGCGTCACCTCTCTGCTTAAGACCCACCAACCTTGCTCCAGGCACAAATTCCGCCCTGCCCCGCTGGGTTTTGCTCAGCAACATGGGCAGGAGCCCCAAGGGCAGAAGGGGAGAACCTCATCCCCAGCACCCAGCAGCAAAGGGGCAGAGCCGGGAGCAGCTCCCAGGAGAGCCCCAACCCACCATCACCCCATGGGATGTGGTTCCCTGGGACATCCAGAGAATGGGAGAGCCTGGGGGTGGGCAGGAGGTGCAAGGTCCAACACGTTCCTCCTCCTCTTCCTCCCCCTCCCCCTGACTGCCCGCCTGCTGCTGGGATGGCTCCTCGGGGAGGGCCCTTCCATCCCAAGCACCATTTCACGTGACTTCTTGCCAAGGGATGCTAAAGCAGACATGGGTCCGTGATGCAACCATGGAGCAGGGTGGAGGAAGAGCACGCCATGGCACGCCAAGCCCTGTGGCAGGGGCCGAGGGATGCTTGGAAGGCACGGGGCCTTCCGAGCAAGGGAGAGGGGTGCATCTCACCTCCGTGGGGGAAAAGGTGATGAGGACATCGCGAGTGACAGCCCTGCTGATGTTCAGGAGCAGCACCTTCAGCCCAGCCAGCCTGCTGCGCACTGCCGGCCCCACCGACTGCAGCAGCCTGCAGGGCAGGAGGGCTGTGGGACCGGCGGACACGGGGGGCTGAGCCCCCAAACCCCGCCATGGCCACCCCTGCCCACTACCTGAGCCAGTGCTCCCGCAGGCAGGCGCAAGCGGGGCTGCCGGAGCGCCCCACCTCTGGGCAGTGCCGGGGCAAGTCAGGGCTGGGGGTCCTGTTCCCTTGCTCCTCCGACTCCACCATGTTGCAGCACCAGTGGTGCCTGTCACCCCGCCTCAGGGCTGGGCAGGAGGGGAGCGGGGTGACCGCTGGGTGACCGCTGGGTGCCGTGGCACCGGGTGAGCAGCAGGGTGAGGGCAGGGATGCGGGGGACCGCTCACCGGCACAGCTCTCCTGTCCCCCAGCAGCATCTGGAAGAAGAGCACGTGGGGAAATGGGGGGAAAACCCTAAAATCTAGGGTCAGTCCTCCCCCTGCCCAGAGAAGAAGGGGGAGGCAAGAGAATCTGGCAGCTGCCGGGTTCGAAAGGAGCAGCCCTACAGTTACATGGGCTTCGAAAAGCAACTGGACAGCCATCGGGGCTGGTGAAGGCAAAGACACCGTGCCTGCGTTGGCACGTCACCGCGTCCAGCCCCCCAGAGCGGCTCGCAGAAGAGACGCTGGGCTGCTGGTCCCAGGTTTTAAAATAGCCCCCAGCAGCAAACCCCCCCTGCTCCGCTCGCCTCTGCCAGCTCTCTGCGCATCCCAGGGGCAACACTCCCTTCTGGCCCGGCCACATTTCAGGGTGAAACCCCACCAATCGTCTTCGGGTCAACGCCTTCCCATGGGAAGATGTAGCCCCGCCAAGCCCACGCGCACCCCAAGCCGGGGGTGCCCACGTCCCCCTCACCCACCACTCACCAGGCAGCACCAGGAGCAGCAGGATGGTGCCCAGGAGCAGGTTCATGCTGCTTTGTGGGGTCTCCTGGCCACCCCCGGCCATCCCATGACGTTCTGCTCCCCTCATCCCGGCGACTCCGCTCCTCCCTGGGCTCCCCTGGGGCTTGCGGCTGCTCCTGAGGCAACGGCCACATCCTCATTTCCCTTCTGCAAACCTCTCGCGCATTCCTGGGGGTTGGCAAGTGACCTCCTGCCCCAGCTCACAGCAACGGCGATAACCATCAGAGCCATGTCGTTTGCCTCTTGGCCGCTTCCCCCGGCTGACTCGAGGCTTTTTTCCTTCCCCTTCTCCCCCCCATCCTGCCAAATCCTTGGCTGATGCCCCCCACCAGCCCAGCGACGTGTCGGGGCATCCCTCTCACAAATGGGGTACGCCGCCAGGCATCACCACGACCTGCCAGGGATGAAACATCCCCTTCCCGGGAAGGTCCCCCTGCCCGGGCCGGGAGCTGGGAACTGGGCAGGGGGCGATGAGCCGCAAGCGGAGCATCATCCAGAAGGGGAATTGGTGGGTTGGGAGATGCAGTACTGCATTTGCAAGCAGCACAGCCAGAAGAGCCGCACTCTCCATGGCCCCGCAGCCACCGAGGGAGGTGACTCCCATCCTGCGAAGCCTTCCTCTTCGGATTCCCATCTTCCACCAGCCTCCCTCTTCACTGGGTAGTGACAGTCCCCAGAGACCGCAGCAGCTTCCCGAGCCGTGGCATCCCCCTCCATCACCCCGACCCCTACGGCACCGGGCTGCCGGTGCTCTGCCGGCAGCGCCGTTACTGGTCCCAGCTCAGCAGGATCCTACGGGTGAAACGCTGGGTCCTGCCCCAGGGATGGGACAACCCTGGCCGAGGGACGGATCCCACTGGAAAGCCCGGGGAACGTGCCCAGCAGAGAGAACCCAGCGAGCCATGCTCCGAGCAGGAACAACTTTAATGGGCACAAGTCTGGTGTCGTTAAACTTCTACTGCTACACCATCCAAAAATATACATTCAACAAAATAACAAAAATAGATTATTTCAGCTGCTAGACGGTGTCGCGGGGGCAGAGTTATTGTCTCTTCCATGGGGAAGGAAACTCTCAGTGACCACCAGCAAGGGCTGGAGATGGGGCCTTTACCACCCATCATCCCT
This sequence comes from Fregata magnificens, assembly GCA_013389945.1. Taxonomy (NCBI): domain Eukaryota; kingdom Metazoa; phylum Chordata; class Aves; order Suliformes; family Fregatidae; genus Fregata; species Fregata magnificens. Next base: position 12,435 of record WAAD01003921.1, on the reverse strand, counting down.
GGCCTTGGGGCACGGGAGGGGACGTCCGGAGGCACCGGGGACCCTGTCCCTGCCCCTTCTGCTTTCTGCAGCCCTCGTTGCCCTGGCGAGCATCCCTCCTTCCTGCCCCAAGGATGCCAAGCCGAGGGATGCGCCGCTGCCCAGCGGGATGCGGTGGGTGGGAAAATTGGGGAGGGGGCCGGCAGAGGTGAGGGGCGGCCGGCCCCGCTGTGGGTCCCTGGGCTCCTAGCAGCCCTACGAGGCGGGTGCGGTAGCAAAGCGGACGGCATTGGTCCTTCCCGCGGCCGTCCTCCGCGCAGGGAGCCCCGGCACGGCGCAGCGCGGCCATCGCGGGGCTCAGCCGAGGTGGCTCTGGCTGCTGTTCGGCTGCAGTTTGACGCTGTCGGAGCTGCTCTGCGAGTCAGGGGACTTTCTCGCCTGCAGCACCATGGTCCAGTACCAGAGGAAGATGAGGAAACCTGGGTCAGGAGGGAGGAATCATAGAATCATTTAGGTTGGAGAAGACCCTTACAATCATCGAGTCCAACCATAAATCCAACACTGCCAAGTCCACCACTAAACCGTGTCCCCAAGCGCCACGTCTACCTGTCTTTTAAATACCTCCAGGGATGGTGACTCAACCACTTCCCTGGGCAGCCTGTTCCAGTGCTTGACAACCCTTTTGGTGGAGAAATTTTTCCTACTACCCAATCTAAACCTCCCCTGGCTCAACTTGAGGTCGTCCTATCACTTGTTACCTGGGAAAAGAGACCCGACACCCAAAGGGAAGGAAGGGTGGGTGAACCCCCTCTAAGGACCAACAGCAGTCAAGAGCAAGCCAGCTAGCCTGCCAGGGACAGCTCCTCTCATACCCCATCACCACCCCACCAATACCCCATGGAAGCCCCCGTGCCCTTCGGAGGAGCCCAGCATGCCAGGCTCACCTTGGAGGGAGTTGATGATGGTGAAGATGTAGAGGGAGACGAGGCGGAAGACGCCGGAGGTGAAGGAGAAGAAGACCAGCGCCCAGGGGATACCCAGCAGGATGCTCAGCCCAAAGAGGGCCAGGACGTGCTTAAGCTTGTGGCCCTTCTTGTTCTGCCGGAGGATCTCCCGGACCATGGCCCCCAGCATGACTGAGTTAAAGAGGAACACCAGGCTGAACAAACCCAGGTTGACGACGTTATGGATCAGGGGGCTCGTGATCCAGCATCTGGAGGGAGGAGAAAGGGCAGAGGGTCATGCTGTGTCGTCCCACAGGGACATGAGTTGGAGGGGCTGGGGGAAGCACGAAGGTGTGGTGCAAACCCAGCGCCCAGCTTAGTTAAACAGGGAGGGGGGATCCCCCACCACCACCCTGCACAAAGCCCCAGAAAAGCCACAGGTGGGTTAAGGAAAGTCTGTAGGACACGGTGAAGGTTTAGCCAGTTGACTTTAAGGTCAGGGACCAGGGAACCCATTTCCCACGACTTACATGGTTGCATTGGTGGATTTGCCACCAACAGATTCATAGATGGGAATGGAGAAGGGGCCGTAGTTCGTCCAGCTAGCCAGGAAGATCAACATCACACAGAAGAAGGGGAGTCCTGGGTGGCAAGAACAGAGTGAAGCAGCCACCCTAGTCCCCGGCCATCGGTCCTTCTGGAAGGATTTGTTGCCCCTTTCTCCCCGTACAGAGTACAAACCAACATCCTCCCTCCCAAGAGGGAACCAAGGATGGAGCACGCAACAAGGACGCCTGGCGCAAGCCCCGGCCCGAGAGCGAGCTGTGCTGCACCGACCCCAGCCGGGGGTCTCCCAGGGTCATGGAATTTTAGGCCACAAAAGATCATGAGATCTTCCTACTGCGGCCTCCTGCCCAAAGCACGGCAGAGATGTGTGGGTGCTTCCTGCATCAAGCCCATCTCTCTGGGCTGTCCTGGGTGTTTCTTTCAGAAAGAGAGGATCCCATTACTATTTAAGCACCCCAAGCAGTGGTTCTCACATGCCTCCCTTGCTGGGTGACCCCCAGGGTGACCCACCCTTGCTCTAGCACCAGCTTCTGTTCTCAGCCACTGAGTCTCCGTCTCTACCAAGTTTCTCGACAGAGAGACCCCTCTGCTCTCAGACATCTGCTCCCCTACAGCTACGTATCCATCCCCATCCAGGCTCCGTAGATGGTGGGAAAGACCTACCCGGGTGCCCCTCCGCCCCCACTGCCCATGCCCTCAGGGCGTCTCTGCATCCCCCATGCTCACCCCAGCCCACTAGGCAGAGCTTGAGGAGGAATTGGTCATGGTAGGCGTTGAAGACTTCAATCACAAGCCGGTAGAGGTTGTAGCCCTCAATGCCCATCCAGGTGAGGCAGCTCAGGAGGGAGAAGTGCAGAAACAGCCCCCCGGCTCTGCAGACTGCCTCGCTGCTGCTGGAAGCCAAGTGCTCGGAGATGAGGAAGGTGACGTCCAGGAGGAAGATGGCGCCCAGCAGGTTCATGTGGATGTACATGCTCGTGATCTGGTCTCGCTGCTTGCTTCTGGAGAAGCGAGGAGCAGGGGAGACCTCACCACCACACCTGGCCAGCATCCTTGGTGTCCCACAACAGCCCACAGCTCCGCATGGGGCAACTCGTCCCCGCCAGAAGAGCCAGGAGACCCTCTGGTGGTGTCAGGGGCTGAGAGCCTAACCCCACGGGTGGGACCACCCCATGTTACATGTGCAAATTCAGGTCCCCGCAGCTTTCCCTGCACTTCAGGTCTAGGCCATGGGGGTTAGGGAGCAACATCATTTCAGCCCTGAATCATCCACGTAGGATCAGTGACATGACTCAGGAGAAGACACTCATGTTCTCCACCGGGCCCTTGAAAAGACCTTTGCAGGCTTCTGCTTGCCGGATCCGTAACAACAACTAAGCTGATTTTCCATAATCATTGAAAACAGCCGGTGTTTTCGAGCACCCTGGGGGAGACCTGGCCAAGGGGGTGGTTTCTGGAGAGGAGAACTCTGCTTTCTTCAAGCATGGCTCCTTCATCATGCTTCTAGCCAGGCCACCAACTGTGTTTGGAGAGCTTGCACCCACCCAGGTGTAATGGCAACGGACAGGACGCAGACGGGGAGCGTGGGGTGACCTGTCAGACCGTACCTGAAGTAGAGGAAGAAGATGGTGCAAATGGATGCCAAAGCTGAGATCAGGCAGCCGATGTAGGTTATGATACTCAGGTAATCCCTGTGTGCATAGGCGATCTCCGGGGAGGATACCTGAGGAGAAGAAGGAACGAGAGATGGTGAGGAAAAACAGCCGGTGGGAAGAACGTAGAGAGCTGCGGGAAGGCGCTACCCACCATCAGCACGGCAAAGTAGGTGAGGTGGTTGCACCTGCAGTCTGTCTGGCTGCTCCCCGTCGCTGTTGTACAACCATAGCTGTCCCAGCTCCCAGAGCTGGCTGCACAAGAGAAAGGGAGAGCGTCTGGTGAGCAGCAGGAACATCTGCTTCAGGTTTGTGTATCTTCAGGGCAAGGTGTCCATGGCAGGGGGGAGGATGAAAAATGGGGTTCCCAGCTTGTCCCATGCCAAGCACACACACTCAGATAGCACCCTCAGCACCAGGACCCGTCCCTAGGGAGGGAGAAAGCTCTTAGGTTAGCTATGGCGGGGAGAACCTGAAATCAGCCCCATGGGAAAGGTTTACGGAGCTGGAGCAAGGAAGGGAGGTGCAGAGCGATTTTTACTCCTACCAGCAGATCTGTGGTACCCTGCAAAAGGAGCAAAGGCAGCGCCTGGCTTCACGCCCAAGTGCAGGAGCACTCACCAGTGGTGTCCTCCTGCCAGAAGACGCACAGCGGGGTCACGTTCCTCTGCAATGACAAAACCGTGGGCCCTGATCAGGATGCAGCTGTGGATTTGCTGCCTGGCCAGCACATTTGATAGGGAAGGACATGGGGCAGGAGGCAAGACGGTCTCAGGAGACAAACCACCCCGCATCATGGGAGCAGGCTCCAGGCAGAGACCGTTCTCCTGGCAGCTCGCGGAGTAGATACTTCCTCCCAGGTCCCTTTTTTCAAACAGTTTTGAGTTCAAACAGTTCAGCTTTGAGCAGGCGCCTGACAGGGCCATGAACGAGCCAAGGTATTGTTAACTCAAAGTGTCCCTCAGCCCTGGAGATTGTGCTGGAGGTGACACATCTGCAAAGCAGCATCTCCTGGACAGGAGCAGGCAGCGCCACCACCAGTGCACACTGGTCCACGATCACGATACAGCCCCAGAAGACGCGGCAGACCCTGTACAGGCAGGCCAAGGGCATGGACCTGCTGGATTGTGACCACTCTCTAAGCTGGCAGGGCCTGAGCCCTCCTTGCCCCTCCATTCCTGGTGGGACCAGGTTCAATGAGGCTGGTTCCCCACCTACCGGCAGCTGGTCATGGAAGAAAGTGAGGACCACGGGATCAGAGAGGTTGGCCACCACCGTGTCCACCAGGGAGACGCCGATCACCTTGTCACCCAGGACGTGGCTGCTGTTTTCATCCTGTGGGAGAAAAGGAGGCAGTGGCAGCATGGGAAGGGATTGCTGCTGGGCATGGAGTGGGTGAGAGTCCCCAAGAAGGAGGTCCCACGCCTCTTTCCCCGTCAAGCTTCTAGCACATCTTTGAAGCATCTTCTCCAAGCAAGTGCTGGCACCCTGGTCTGGGTGGCATCCCTGCTGCCCTGTACCACCGGAGCCCCCAGCATGCCACGCGTCTGGGTGATACCTGGAACATGGTCTGGCTGTTGATGTCCATGAGGAGCACCCTGTGCTCCACCACCTCCTCCCTCTCCTTCGCCGTCACAAACAGACTGCTCGGCAGGTCCACCGTGAACCCATGGACCTCACCACCCTCCTGCAAGGAGAGACTCGTCAGGAGAGAGGTGGGAGAGGATGCTGGTGGACCAAGACCACCAGGGCAGGCTGCCCAGGACCCACCTCTCTTTGGGAAGCAAAGGCCAGGTGCCAAGGAGCCTGAGTGGGCTGGACCCTCAGGACGGTCGCATGCACGGTGGCCTTCCCGAAGGTCTGATTCTGCCCTTCGAGCTCCACCTTGGCTAGCATCTTCTCCAGCTCCCCAAGTTTGCTGTCGGGGAAGGGGTGCAGTGAGCAGGATGCCGCGGGCACCGCACTGGCGGCAGTCGGAATGGCACAAGCCGGGAACTCACCGCCGAAGCATCCGCTGCTCCGTGGCTCCTGCGGCCGGCACCAGGGGCTGGGTGATGAGGCTGTCCAAGGCCGTGAGCTGCTCCTCCACGTCTTGCTCCCAGACGGGCATGCTCTCTGGAGAGGCTGACAGGGACATGAAAGGAAACGCCGTGAGACGCACAGGCAGAGCCGGCTTCCCCGTGCCCTGAACCAGCCAGCCACAGCCCTGGTGGGAGCAGAAAGCAGAGGGCTTCAAGATGACCCCAAGCCCAGGGAGCTGATGGAGACCCCCACCCAGAGGGCTTCTCCTGCCACCCGGAGCTCGGGTCCCACCAAGACCATCAGGACCAGGCTGGCTGAGACTAGCTAGGTGCTTAGCAGTGCAGATGGGACCCTCAGAGACCTCTGTAAAGCCCACGATTTCCCAGGATTTTAGGGGGCAAAACACTTGAAAATGTCCATCTTCATCTTTAAGGAGCCTGGGTAGCGGGGGCCACCTCTGGGCTGCTTCAAGCAAACCTACGTCCCCTTCCATCAACCTTCAGCTGTGTCTTCACATCGTGGTGCTGTAGCACATACTGGGACACCACCCATTCTCTGCCGACGGCTAGAGAATGGGCTGGGGATGAAACGAACCCTTTATTTCATTAAAATAAAGTTGAATTGCCTTTACCAGGGAAGAAGTATTCAGATGAACTGTCAAGGGAGGTGTTCTTCCCACCCTTTGAGATGTAGGACACGTTGAAGATGGAGGTGCTGGTTCTTTCAGTCTTCTGACTCTCCTTCCCCCGGGTGATGCTGCTGGACGGGTCCCCACCCAGGAGGAAGCTCTGCTTCCCATACGCCAGCCTCAGGGTCCTGTTGGCCTTGAACCAGTAGACGCAGAAGCGGTACCTGCCCAAAGCGGGGGGCAAGCTGTACTCGTAGTAAGAATTTCTCCTGTTTGGCAAAAAGGGCCTTTTTATTATCAGCGCCTGGGCTGTGTTCTCGATGGAGATGGTGGCAGGGCCGTGCTCGTAGATGACGGAGCTGTTCTGGGTCTGGTTTCGGTCACCGCAGAAGCGGAAGTCCTCTTCCCGGTGGCCGCTGGCTCCCACCCCTGCATTGCACAAGCACACGGAGACGCCGGTTCAGCCGGAGGGGCGGCCACCCCCGGCAACCGCCATACCCCCACGGCAGCCGTCGCGCGTGGCACACCAGGCTCTCTGCCCCAGGCATCCCGACCCCGTCCTGGATGGGCTGCGTGATGTCGGCCACCTCCCCCACGTCCCCATGGCCGTGCTGGGAGGGTTTGCCAGGGAGCCGAGGCTCCTGGGGCAGCAGGACTTCCCACGTCTTGGTGCCACCCTCTCCCCGGTGCCATCACCCACGTCGGCAGAGACCGACAGAGGCGCTCTCCATCTCCATAAGGGATGGATGGAGACCATCTCCTTACTCTGGAAGAGACCCATCCTGCCCCAGACAGCCGACCAGAGGCACACCAACCCATGAGACGTTTCACCCCTGCAGAAGCCACGGCTGCAAACACCCCTTGGTGCCCCCCAGCCAATTTTTTGAGGCTGCCAATTATGTCCAGCAGCCCAAACCTGGCCCACCGGCCCAGGGCAGAACGTGGCTGGGGACAGCCTACCTTGGAGGGGAGAGAGAAGGAGCAGAAGGAGGACCTTCATCCCGGGCAGCTCTCTGCTTTGGCTTGGCCTCCAAGGAGAAAGCAGAGCCTGGAAGGGTGCAAAGGAAAGGGGCCACGTGTTTAGGTATCACCCATACCGTGCGGTCCGGGGATGGAGACAAAAGCTGTGCTGGTGGGACACTGGCCGGTGTCACAGCCAGCTCCCCGGTGCCTCTGCCACCAGGAGGAGCCATGAACACCGGGCATCCCGCCCGGCTGTGGGCTGGAAGGATGGGGGAGGCCGGCAGCCGGGTCCCCGGGCTCTCGGCACAGGAAGGGTGCCCCACCGCCCCAGCACAGGCGCCAACCACCAACGATTCAGCACAGGAGGAGTCCCCTCTTCCGATCCCTGCTTCACATCTCAGTTGGGGCTTTGGCTTCTTATCGCGAGCGATAGGAACAGAAGGAAACGGCGGTTTCCTAATTTGCCAGCCCTAAAATTATTTTCTCGGGTGCTTTCAGCTCCTGCAGATTAGCCGAGGAGCCGGGCACATTGCAAACCGCTCCGTCATTTCAGCCCAGCAGAAATGGGCTCTCCCGGGCTTGCCCCGGCAATGCCGACGCAGCAACCGCGGCTGCCAAAGCCTCTTCTGCCCCTCATGACCAGCCGGGCAACGTCCTGCGCATCCCCTTTCCCCATCCCTTCATCCTGCGCTCTGCTCCATCGCCCTTTTCTTTGTCTTTATATGCAGCCGGGGCTCGTGTAACCTGCACCCAGGCCGGCGCCAAGCACCCTAGGGTGCTGCCGCACCCACGCGCTCCACCTGGCCGCAGCTTTCGCACCCGTAGCCCTTCCCATCGCGCTTTCCGCCTTCCCCTGCACCGCGAACTGCATCTCCGGTGCTGCTGGGATGCATCGAGCTTCGCCTCCTCCTCGCCCTGCTGTCACCCCAGCAATGGGTCGAGGCTGGTGGGACCCATCCTGCCAGGGTCCGGCAACCAGCGGGAGCCCCCCCAGGGCAGGACAGCATCGGCGGGGACTGCTGGACCAGCTGGCAGAGCCAAACACTTGCCAGTGCCCAAAGCCAAGCTGGCATCTGGTTTGCCATCACTGCATCCTACTCCTGTGCCACTCGCAAAGCATCCTCCCTGAGACCCACCGAGTGGACGAATCTTGTTTCGTGTGCTGCAAGCGGGTGCCAGGGCACCCACCAGCATCACCTGCAAAGGCTCGTGAACTCTCCCAGGCACCCAAGGGTCATCAGATGGGAAGGCTGGGGGAAAATCACTTGCCTGAAAACTTGGCGTCCCTGTTAGCAGGTTTCTCCCACCAGCACCGGCTTCTCCCGGAGGTTTCTCCAGCCAGCACAGATCCAGGGCACACCCTGCGCTGGCACAGGCCGCTTGCCATCCCTCCCCGTCTGTTTCTCGCAGCAGTTTATTACCGGAAGATGGGGGCTTCAGGTAGTTAATTAACCTGCTGCCGTGGGTATAACTGAGCGTGGCGCTAACGAGGTTCCCTGGCATGGGCTGGGAGGGTACGGCACAGGCACGACTTGGCAGCAGCAGCTGCTGCACGTGGACAGGGCTGGCATCCCAGTGCCTTGCCGCACACTTGGGAATCACACACGTGTATCCGAAAAGCACGGATCCGGGGAGGCAAAATGCCGGTGGCAATGGGAAACACCTGGATCGCTTAAAAGCAATGGAGTGGCGCATGAATGCCAACCATGGCGTGATGGCATAGAGTCAGTGTGCCAGGAAAGCATCCCCTCCGGATGGGGAATGCTGAATCCCAACAAGGCTTCAGCCCATCCCACCGCGCTGGCTCCCTTGGGATTTTATTGGGGTGGTAGGAGGACAGGATCAGCCCCTTTCAGCCATTACTCAACCGGGACCAGAAATCCCTGCGGGGATGTGGGTGGGGGAACTGGTATTTCCCCTCCAAGCCCTATACGGTCCCGGTCGCCCCGACGCCAGTTGCTGTTTCCTGAGCCGAACAATAGCGAGAGAAAATCCCCCGAAAATGGTTTCGCAGCGGGAAAACACGGTTCCCGTCCGTGCCGGTGATAAGCAGCACCGGAGGGAGCCGGATGCACTGAGCTCAGGCTGGGGCTGCATCCTGCCCCGTCATCTTCCCATCCCTGGGTGGCAGCTGGGGACACGCGGCATCACCGACCCTGGGTACCCGTGGCGGTGCCGTGCGTCCCCACTGCCACCGGGGCATCTCCCCAGTGTCACCCGTCTTCAAAAGCCCCACGCGGTGACCAAGCAGAGACCCGCTTTGGCAGCAACCCTACCTCCACTCCATCATCCCCAAGGCAGGATGGCTTTACCCACTGCCCCAGCCTGGGGGCTGAGCTCCTCCAAGAACAATACCGTATAGAAAAACTCCTGGTTTGGCCCCAAAATCAGCCAGATGATGATGTAAAAAGAGGTGGCGGGGACACCGCTGGGGCTACACAGTCTGGATCAGGCTCCCTCGCTGCCAGCACGGAGGGAGGCTCAGCCCTGGGCATCCTCCCATTGAAAGAACACGCTGAACTCGGAAAGAAAAGCCAAGGAATAATACTGCAGCCTCTAAGCCTGGAGGCAAATGGGAAAAAAAAAAACCCCAACTAAAAAAGCCTGGTGTTTACTACCACCTTACTGCTCTCTGGGTGACTTGGCAGCAGGTATTTAAGCTTTCAGAGGTGGCACGTGGCTTTTGGACATGACGTTTTTCCCGACGAGAAGGGAAGATGCTCTGACGCCTCAAACAAACACCGGAAACGGGGAGATCCAGATCTCCGTTTTCCTTCCAGGTCCGTCAGAAAAATAAGCCGACGGTCTGTTCCTCAAGATGCTAACGAGCCCGCAGCTCATCACCCGCAGCCTGTTACCCAGGAAAGGACTCAGGAACTGGATGGGGAAACTGAGGCACGGAGAGGCAAGCAAGGACGGGCTCCCCAAGATGCAGAACAGCTTTGCACGACCGGCCTCCATCGTGGGGACCGCAGACGATGTCCCCTGGGGCTGGAGCCGCCCGAGGAGGCAGGTATCCCGGCGGGGACCCCCCCACAGAGGGGATGCCCCAGCGTCCATCACCCGGGTGCTTCACAAAGTGCCCTTGTCCTTGGCCAGTGGCCCGTGAGCACAGGGGCCAGCCCGCACGTTATTCACGGCATCGGCATGCGAGCCTTTCCCGTCACCGGTGGGCGGCAGGGTCCGACCCGGCGCGTTTGTTAATGCCTGAGGAGCTGAGCAGCAGCTGCGCCGTGCCGGCAGCCCGGCTGTGCCAAGCCTCTGCTGCGGGATCGGCTTTTCCCGGGCCGTGGGGTTGCACGCAACACCCAGCACTCGCGAGCTGAGTTTTGCCCACAGGACAAAACCAGACCCGATAAAGATTCCCACGGCAGCGGCACAGCTCCCTCCCAGACCTGTCCTTCACCAGCCGCTGGCAACCATCCCACCCCGAGGAGGCGTGGGGAGAGCGGAGGGCACGCTGGCACAGGCAGACTGCCAGCGTCTGAGGCTCTGGAGACGGAGGTTTTGCTTAAAGCTGGGTTGTAACATTCAAAATTTAAAAAAAATTCCATTTCCTAAAAAACCACCACAGACAGAAATATCGCAGCAAACTAAACCAGCGCTTCCTCCAGCACCTGGGCAACCCGGCACCTGGCTCGGTGGCATGCAAAGCCTGCGGCTTCGCAGGGGCTGCAAACGGTCCGCGAAGGACCAGGTACTCCTGCGGCGAATTCAGGGCCGCCGTGAAATGGGAACGAAGCAGTCGGTGCCGGTTGTCCTCCCCCGGCACCCCGCACCACGTCACCGGCCTCGGGGGGTACAGACAGCCGTCCTTGTGGTCAGCCTTCTTCAGGAGAGACCCACTGGCCTCATCCTGCGGGTCGGCTTGTACCTTCCCTCCACCCAAACCGCTCCCCTGGGTGGCTTCCAAAACACCGCGTCCCCTCCCAGGTCTTGTCCCCTTCTGCACGAGCAAGGTCCCCGTCGCCTGCCCGCACCGTGGGTGCCGGGGAAGGGAGGTACGGGGCAGTGCAGAGCAGCCCAGGACCACCCCAAATCAGGCTCCCAGGCATTAGGGGTTTGGCATGGGAAGAAGCCAACCTGGAGCCCAGCGAGGGTGAACCTGGTCCCGGTGGGCTTTCCCGGCTGCAGAAAAGCCAAGCACAGCCGGGGTGAAGGCTGCGGCACCCGAGGAGCCAGGTAAGAGGCCGCGGATCCCTGCCAAACCCCAGCTGTCGGCGAGCTGATGGGAAAGGAGTTGGCAGGTTGGAGCCCTCCCGAAAAACAAGTGCCGGCAGGCTGCCACCCAGCCGGTTCTACACGGGCGCTGGCACGCTGGGAGCCACCCGGCCCACTGTCTGCAAACTCCGCAGCACCGCGTCCCTCCGACACCCACGGGTGCCACCGCAAGGTGCGGGGACAGCCAGCGCCTGGAGTCCCCGACCCAGCAGCGTGCAGTTGCTTGCAAACCTGTTGTTCTGCGAATAGCAGCCCCCAGGCCACGGGATTAAGAGCTGGACTGCAACCAAGTATGCAGCATTTTTAGGCCTTGGCTTAATTCACGTTGGAGCTGCAAACCCAGCAAGAGGCACGGCAAAACCCACCATGGCTGCGGTCCTGGGCTTAAAGGATTTGCCCACCCCACATCTCTGAAACGCTCCTGGCTCCCCGCTGGTGGTGGAGCTTGGAGGGGGGTTACTGCAGCCCTCAGACCGTGAAACGAGCTTTGGCTGCCTTCCCTGCTCAACAGCCATTCGGACTTGCTGCCAGGAGGTTATTCCAGGAGACTTCATTTCAATTCTCCAGCTGGCCTCGCTGGGTTTTGCTGGTCCCTCTGGAGGGGTAGTTCGGGCAGCTTGCGGGCAGGGAGCACCCAGAGCATCCCACCTCCCGCAGCGGCGTGCCGGGACCGGCAGCAGCAAGCTGAGATGTTGCAGGAGGAATCCCCCCCAAGAGGCATTTTAGGGGAGGGAGATCACCCTGTCGAGACACGCTGGCAGTCCCACGGGGATGCTGCGCCCTCCGCCAGGAGCCGGGAGGAGGAATGGGGCACGCTGGTGGTTCCCCCGGGGTGGGAAGCGGCGGCCACACGCAGGGCCCGGCCTGATGGTTTCGTGGGGCTCAGCTGTGCCGCTGGCAGCAGTCGGGAGCAGCTGGTCCCGGGTGGCTCAGGGGGCTTCGTGGCTCCGCGGCCCGGGAATTCAGCCTGGCTCCGGGGCAGGGGAGAGGGGTGGCGGGGCAGGCGAGGGTGAGCCCCATTTAGCAGGGACGGAGGCTTCAGCAGATAACTCACGCCTCGGCCGTGAGCGGAGACCGCCGGTCCCAGCCGGGATGGAGGTGTCGCACCCACCGCGAAGGCGCGGGGAGGCAAAATGTCCCCGTCCCTAGGGGAGCAGGGTGCACCCCAAAGCCCCCCAGGCAGCACCCCTTAGCTCCATCCAGACAGGCTGCTCCCTGCCCCGCCGGCCAACCGAGCACCCCAGGGTGCTGCCCAGTGCCACCGGTCCCAGCCACGCAGAGCGCCAGTGCCCCCCCAGTCCTGCTGGGCTGGCCCCAGGGGGTGGCAGATGCCCGGGACCACTGCTCGCCCCCGCACCCAGTGGGTGCCTCCCCGCCCGCACCGAGGACCCCGCAGCATCCCCTCCCAGTATCCCCAGTAAGGGCGTGCCAGGCAGCGCCCCTCACCGTGGCCTTTGGG
>WAAD01003919.1:192709-218709 GCA_013389945.1 Fregata magnificens | reverse complement strand
CTTCCAACCCCAGCCATTCTGTGATTCTGTGAAATGACCTATTTATGTAGTTATCACAGAGTTTTCAACCCATAATATTTAAGGTTTTAAATCTTGCCACGTATAAATCCCTATAAAATATCTATTTTATTGACTTTCATATGTAACTATATATAAAAAGATAGAACTAAGGAATGTTCTGGTTGGTTAGGTATTTAATTTTGCTGCTGAGTATCATGGTCACATAATATTGTAATGACTTCTTTATAAACCGATATAAACTACAAATCTCTAATCATACATATTTATCTGAAAAATAATGGTTTGGTTTGACTGCATTTATAGCAATTAATGCATTAGTATTAATGCATTAATTATATATCAATTATATATTAATATATTAATGATAATTAATTATAATTAATATTAGCACTCTGTAACAGACACTGCTGTAACGTTCCTAACTAATTCCTTCAAAGGAGGAGGAACCTTACTAAACTAAACTCTATTAAAACAGCACGAGAGGAAATTCAGACTCCAGGGTTATAGCACGGTTCAGTTAATATGATCCTTCTGCATATCTAGATAACGATGTCATACATTAACATATGATCATTGCAAATAGCAAAATATCAATTGGCTGGAAAATGCTTTGGCATGAGAATGACATTGTGGAGGTCATTTTGTTTAAACTTAAAACTCTGCTACTCATCTGTCTCCAGCAGCTCTAGTGGCATTAAACAGTTCTAAGAAGCGGGAGGATTTATTTCTAAAGTCCATGCTGACTGGGTAAAAGAAAGATGATGACACATCTGTGCCTTGGAGCAGGCTGATAAGAACATCTTGCAAATGCAGCACTCTCCACGAAGAGTCTTCCCACAGTCCACTCAGGCCTCTGCCGGCCTTCAGTTTTCTCCAGGTACCAATATACAAAACCATGTCCACCCAGGGGCCAGCCACAGCCCAAAGGCCAGTCCCACTCCTGCTTATAGAATCATAGAATCATTTAGGTTGGAAAAGACCTTTAAGATCATCGAGATCAACCACAAACCTAACACTGCCAAGTTCACCACTAAACCATGTCCCTAAGCACCACATCTACACATCTTCTAAATACCTCCAGGGACAGTGACCCAATCACTTCCCTGAGCAGCCTGTTCCAATGCTTGACAACCCTTTCAGTGAAGAAATTTTTCCTATGATCCAATCTAAACCTCCCCTGATGCAACTTGAGGCCATTTCCTCTTGTCCTATCGCTGGTTACTTGGGAGAAGAGACAGATACCCACCTTGCTACAACCTCCTTTCAGGTCGTTGTAGAGAGTGATAAGGTATCCCCTGAGCCTCCTCTTCTCCAGGCTAAACAACTCCAGTTCCCTCAGCTGCTCCTCATAGGACTTACTCTCCAGACCCTTCACCAGCTTCCTCCGTGCCGTGTTGTTGCTGCCATCCACCTAATCCCATTGCTGTGGGAGCAGGATGGGCTCCCCTGGGATCTCCACGCTCCAGTCAGGGTGAAGAGCATGGGGCGGGAGTGTGCAGCCAGGGGTGGACAGGGCACTACCTCTTAATGTCACGCTTCAGATAAATTATTTTACCACATCCTCATTATTCCCACTGCACTGAATAGTGCCTCAGTAACAAACACTCAAGACTGCACTCTCTGAAGTAGGGCTGCTGCCCACTCTACATCACCGATTATCCCATGGCTGACTGGGTACTATTATAAAGATACCAAACCCAAATCCCAGATTAGCTCAGAAAAAAAAAAAAGGAGGGGGGGGGGGGTCAGTCTGGGGCATTTTGGACTGAATGGCAATTTCTTGTTTTTTCCCCACTTACAACCTTTCCGATGAAGGTTGTCGCTTTCTATCCACAATTTAAGAAGCCAACAGCAGTGATTCTACATGACAATGCCTGAAGGCAGGCTTTGTGATGGAGGATCCACACAGGCCTTTTCAAGCTCATCAAGAAACCAAAAGCTGGTTTTAAAGCCTAACTGATCACTTGGGAAAGGCATCTGCCAGTTATACGTAACTCTTTGAGAGGCCATCTGTCAGGTGCAAAGTGCCAAATTTCCTTCTAGAAGGAAGGGACACCAGCTAACCAACAAAAGACAAGTTCTGCTAACAGGGTGTGGGTCTGTGATCAGTTTAAGCTCAGCAGTACCACAGCTGCTGCTCCCAGGTCCTGACCCTCCCTTGGGCCAGGGCTAGCTTTCACATCATCAGCCAGATCAGGAGCAGCAAGCCACCCCAGAAAACAAACAAAAAAACCAAACAAAAAGTTAGTTTTAATGGTATTTATACTCCCTGACACTGCTGACAGGGTGGACACACAGACGCTGGTGCTAGCAGGAGGTAGGGAATAGGAAGACGTGCCCATGCCATTTCTATTTTGGATATGTTTGCTGCTCAGCAACAACTATATGATCTACTCCAAGTTCCAGAGGTGGAAACCCAGCCCCGTCAATGTAAATTATAAAATATATATAGCCTCCAGCAGGACTAAGATTTCACTGTATGCACTGAAATGTTGAGGTGCAGGGAGCAGTAAAGCGAGTTCCTGAGGATGGAAAGGAGGAAAGAGAAAAGACAGCAGAGCACCTAAACAAGAGGAGTGAGCTTGACTATTTTAGCACCCATTATGCTTGGTTGGTATGGAAAAATATGTCTCTGTTTATTGACTGCTTGCTTTTGCATTGCTTTCTGCTCTCTAACTTTTGATGTCAGGATGGTTTCAGAGCTCCCTGTAGGAACCCGTCTCCAAGCGTGCCAGGCAGCGACTCCATTCTCCCATGTTCCAAGCACGGAGCTACGCTCCCTTGTAAGCTTTCCATTCCCCATGGCAACTGCCTCCCCTCCTTAGGACTCAGAGCTATTTTAATTACAGCTCACTGCTAGCTCAACCCTACCTCCCTTATATTCCTTATACGAGTAATCAAGCTGCACTGTCGAGGGATGCACGTGCCGGGACAGGGCTCTCAGCTCAGCCTCGCCATCCTGCACTGCATTACAATACTATCCAAGCTCTGCTTTTTTCAATTTGCATGCCAAGCCAATCTTTGGTCTTGTAAACACCAGCTAGACATTGCAATATCGATGTCTGTGAGCAAGTGCCTCTGCCTTCTCCCACTGTGGGAGGACTGTGCTGCAGCACTGTGTTAGAGCTCAGGAAGCTGAGAGCATTTCGACACACAGACCCACGGCTGGGCAGCAGTACTAATAAATCTGGTCCCTGGAACAGTGCAGCTAAATTAGTAGGGGGCTCAATTCAAATTAATCAGACATGTAATTAATCCTGATCCTCAGCTCACAAAAGATCATAAAAATCATAGAAAACGGATCTCAAAGGGGCCTGTGGGCAGCATCTAGTCCATTCATCTTTCGCAGGATAGGAACAACTACATCTATGTCATTGCTGGTATCTCTCTAATCTCTTCTTAAACACCTCCAATGACAGATCCTGTCACCTTTCCTAGAAACTTGTTTCCTGACTTCACTTTTGCCTTTGTCAGAAACCCCTTTTGAATGTCTAATCTGAACCCAAGTCTTTCACACTACAAGAGGAAAACAGTATTTCTTCTCCTACCCACAAAAGGCAGGAAAATACATGCATCTGTTCCCTCTGCAGGAGTCTTCCATTTACCCACCGTACCCATCTTCAGCCACCTCTCTCTCCTTTACAAACAGAAGAGCACGTGAGAAGTGAGGATTCCAGATAGCTCCTGCCACAGACCAAACTCCTTAGATGTCCTTGCATGAAATACAGCAGAAATGTAGGGAGATGGGCGATGATGACAATGGTAACTAGGTGTCAGGGGAAAAAGAATAGGAGACCCCAATTAACACTATATTCCTTCTTGTACCCGGTTCCTCACATGGATTGGGAGAGGAGAAACATATTGAAAGAAACAAAGAAGAAACCATCAATGCTTTTTAGAAAGTAGCTAGAGAATACAAAGAAACTATTCACAAGTAAAAATCTGTTTCAAGGAGTCATCTGCTGGGACATTCTCTATTGTGCTGCAGAGGAGCTGCGAGAGCTCAGCATCAAAGCACCTCCGTAAACCCATGCTCATAGCAGAGCTTCCCTTGTCAAAATTATTGTTGCAGGTTGCCAGCTGTAGAGGTGTCTTAAAAGCTCTTTATGAATCTGCACACCCCTCCCTCCCAATGACAACAGACTATTTCAAGTTCCCCTTGAAAAATATCAATACAGTATCAAAGGTTGCTAAAAAAGGAGCAACAAGAAAGGTAAAGTTCAGTAATTTTCCTTCTCCTCCAGAAGGACAGAGACATGGCATCTCTAAACACACACATCTGTGCCACAAAATTCAAATGTTATCATGAGGCCAATTCTGTCATCATTAAAAGAGAGTATTTCCTCAAAGTCAGGAGTAATTTCAATAATTAAAATCCACGTAACATTACCCATCTGCTGCAAAAAGAAGCACAGCAGCATTCTACAGCTTATTTGACCTTCTGTGCAGAACACCCACCCATCCCCACTTATTCTTCTGTAGCATGAGCAGAAACATCAATTCAGAAACAGGAGTTGATTAATATTAAAAAGATAAAAATTGCTTGATGACTAACGCTTTTTTTTCCTCAAAGACTTAACATTTTTATTTTAGGTAATATATGTGAGTGACTTAGGTGGCAAATATAGCCAAAGATAAGTATCTCATCTGTCTGTAAACTACGTTCTTTAGGACTGAATTTTACACATAATTTTTATTCATTACAACACACATGGTGATTCATGAACACGAATGCCTACGTAGAAGATCTGATAAAGTAAACTGCACTAAAGGTTACTTGAATTTATTGATATGCACAGTGAAAACACCTGTACTCAGAAAGTGTCTCAGTAACACTGTAGTACTCTTGGCTGTTCAATATAAACTGGTTTGAAACCTGATCTTGACTTTTAAAATCAGCCCTTTCCTTTGTTTATTTTAATACGGACTGCATATTTCAGAGATTTACGTATATATAATTACAGTCAACGTTAGTAATTTATACATTGACGGTTTTCTATCTTGCCCTTAAAAGGCTGAGCAAACAAGATTCTCGTTGCTCGGCACACAGGACAGAAATACAAATGTAATACATGCCATAAGAACACAGTGCAAGGGCTGACTATTAATGCCATAATCTCTGGGAGAGTTACTCAAGCATGTTGCTCATGGCAGCACAGCCTTAGAATTAAATTATTCTTTTGGAAATTGAATAAACACTGAATATTATTCACTGCCTGCAATGCATCAAAATGGAAAAAAATGCCATAAAATGCCAAATTTACTCAGGGAGTAAAATACCAGTCAAGTTATGCGATTCTTTGACTTTGGATATTAAAATGATGCTTAAATCTATTTTTTTCTATTCTCTTGTAGTCCCCTTTAAAACCACTGCTGTTTTCCTTTCACCATTTGTTTCTACTGACTTCCATCTGGCTCATGATGGGTGTTGGTCTGATAACAGGAGCCTTCTGCTGAAACAGATTATTGAATTATTAATAAGATACGGTTAAAAGAACGGAACTGGGAACACCCACAAAAACTTAAAACAGCCCTTTATTTACCTAGAGATAATATTCACTAAAGCACTGATAATTTTCTATAAACACCTATGGCATGAGGAGGACAGTATCTTATGGCAAATACCGAGCGATCTCGGTGATTGTTGAAGCACACGTGAGCAAAGGGACTTGGAGCTGGGCTGCAAAGTCCCAAGTTCAGCAAGAGAATGAAGCAGTTTCTTTGTCCTTGCTGAAGCTGTGCTCGACGACCTTGACAAACGAAGAACTACTGTTTTTCCAGATTTATGGAAATCCAGAAAAACATGCCCACATGGCAAGTAGAGGGGAAAACATTTTTTCCAAAGACATGTTCACCTAAGCCTTATGTATCTCAATATGTTTCCAAATTCTGAACTCAGCCTTTGCTCGAGCCCTCAAGCCTGCCAGTGACAGCTGGGCGAAACGGGGGTGCCAGACTAGCCACCCTGCCTGGTCCTGGCATGCTCGGACACCCGGGGCAGATGCCGTCAGTGTTACAGCCTCCCCATCCAAGCCCTCGGCAGCGATCCCCCTGGGGTGCAAGGGCACCCGCGTGTAACATTGGAGTGCTGGACTGTAAATCTCCAGATACTGATAAGGAACTTCTGTGGCAGTGAAGGATTGCTGTCCAAAGTCTTAATTGCTCCCTCTGCTTTCTAACATTCCAGCAGGTCACTGATGATTGATAGTTCATGCTCCCTTTGCTTTTTTCTGACTGATTTTTAATATAAAATATAACATAACATTAGAAGATGGCTCCAAGCTCATTACAGTGTTCTTAAATTTCCTGAGTTTTTAAAGTACTCAACCAAGACCTTGGTGTAACATGATTACTAATGAAATCCAGTAACAGTTTCAGCAAATAACTACTTAAATGCAAGTTTTTCAGTTCTTATTCTGTTGTATGTCCAATGGTTTGATACAGCACGACTGAATTCGGTTATACATTGCAAAAAAAGTGCAGCAGAATAATCAATCTAGTAAAACAACAGCTGTCCTCAGGGAGGAAAAACAACATCACACTTGAACTAGGTCAGAGTAGGTTGAACAGGAATAAGATGAGATTTATGAACTCCCCGTCATTAATTGATCAGTATATTCTACGTCATATACCTACACAGTTGTGGACCATTCACAGGTTTTTCATCTTTGAAATATTGCTACCAGTGTCTACAGGGAAGATGACCCAGACTGCTAACAATTCCTCAGGCTTTTAATTATTATACTGAGGTTTAGTTCACCCTGCATCTCAACCAGAGAATCGACTTTGCGTCTTCCTGATCTTGTGTGCCTACATACAAATATATATATATGGGACATGGGATATGCATTGCACCTGCGTACTTGCACCATGCTCTTCGTGCAGTGTAATGTAGGACATTGCCAAAAAAAATGGCAGAATGGGAAAAATTCCCCAAACAAAACTTCTGGTGTAACCACAAGTTTTGGCAATGCACACCCCTGTCGGAGACTGCACACTTGTTTAATAACCTCGTACCTTTCACCTTTCATCACATGGAAGTTTCTGTGGCATAGCTAATTTTTCTTCAGCTTGTACAGAGTGCAAGTACCTCTTGGGAAAGACTGCAACCGTGAGCAAGAAAAACTAACCCTGCAGCTGCATGTCTGTTCTTTGCCCTTATCCTGCCTCCACTGATGGAGGCTCCTTATGATTGAGTGGCCAAACTGCCCCAGTATGTGAACCCAGTATATGAAATTAAAGTGCTACCCATTTTGGTGTTCCAGAGTATGGCAGGCGTTACTTTGCAGCAGTTTTTTGTCTGCTGCAGGAGTGGCGTAGCTGCAGCAAGTACAGGGAAGAGAGCTGAGCTGCTTCAGGAAAAGAACATCGCCATTACCAATCAGAGACATTAATTGTGTGAGAGGTACTAAGTCAAAATCCCTGGGTTTCCATAAAGTATGGATTCTTTTCTAGGTGCAATTCAAAGCCTCAAGTTAAAGTTAAAAATCCATTTCTGGCCTTGGTCCAGAGAAACTAGGAATGATCACTTTCCCTGTGGACCTCTCCAGCTATCATCACTAAATGGGAAGCTTTTGGAGACAATTCTCACGTAGCAAAATAGGGATGAATAAGACATCAGTCTCTGAATCCTAAATGTTTTTCCCCCACACTCCTGAGCCCCTCAGAGGTCATAGAATCATAGAACCATTAAGGTTGGAAAAGACCTCTAAGATCATCAAGTCCAACCATCAACTAACACCACCATGACTCCTAAACCAGGCCCTGGAGTGCCACGTCTACACCTTTTTTGAACGCCTCCAGGGTTGACGACTCCATCACCTCTCTGGGCAGCCTGTTCCAATGCCTAACCACTCTTTCGGTAAAGAAATTCTTCCTGATGTCCAATCTAAACCTCCCCTGACGCAACTTGAGGCCATTCCCTCTCGTCCTATCGCTAGTTTCTTGGGAGAAGAGTCCAACACCTGCTTCACTACAACCTCCCTTCAGGTAGTTGTAGAGAGTGATAAGGTCTCCCCTCAGCCTCCTCTTCTCCAAGCTAAACAGCCCCAGTTCCCTCAGCCGCTCCTCATAAGACTTGTTCTCTAGACCCTTCACCAGCCTCGTTGCCCTTCTCTGGACACGCTCCAGCACCTCAGTGTCCTTCTTGTACTGAGGGGCCCAAAACTGAACACAGTCTTCGAGGTGCAGCCTCACCAGTGCCGAGTACAGGGGCACGATCACTTCCCTACTCCTGCTGGTCACACTATTTCTAATACAAGCCAGGAGTAACAAGTCATGTTAGTTTAGTTTCAGGAGCATCTAGGCAGAATTCAGATGTATTCTTTGTTTTTAGCCTAGCACACTATGGTATCACAACTGCTTCTCCTAACAAGGCCTTTTTTGCTTGCTCTTATAAATAAAAGTAGTGTGAAGCCTAAAGATTTTCCACAGTCAGTCTCATTAAGGCACTGGAGCTGCTTTAGCACTGTTCTTATGGGCTGCTGTTTGATCCTGACCAAGCTGGTGTTTTATTTAGAAACTGCCTTACTCACTAAACTACATACTTAAGAGTAGGCATACAAGTTTTCTAACAGAGGAGACAGATTTCAAGAAAAAGTAAACATTCCTGTTCCAAACAGGTTTTCATTTTCTTTCTTCTCATTCACTTGGAGAAGTGTTTGGGTGACCTAGAGAAAGCCCAGTGAATCTTTTCCAATCATTTTCCTCAAATGTAAACACTGTACTGAAAGCTTCTCCTGCCCTGACTTGTTCTAAACTCAGCAATAAAAACATCTTTGCCTGCCGAATAACACCAGCAATTCAGCCTTCCCAGAGATTTTTTTCTCTCCTCTACCATTTGTGGTCCTTTTTCTCCCCACTGAAGACTGCCAAGATGTTTTTTTCTTCTGCCCCTCCAACCCTTACTTCTTATTCCCTATTTGTTCAATAAGAGGCATGAGTGTGCTGAACTTGCAACAAATACTAATTTCTCACAAATATCTGTCGTTTGAGTTAAACAGGCGTTAATGAAAGACACAAATGTGATGTATAACAGCTAAATTCAAAGCGGCGAGAAAAGAAAAAAAGACTGCTACTCTTGCAGGCTGCTTATTTGCCAAATTTCATCAACAAAGTGCATTAGTACCCCAGTGATGTCAAATGTTTCAAGCTGTTTATTCACTAAAAAAGAAGAAGGTGTCATACCCCAATGAGAAAAAACAGAAACAGAAACAAACAACAGCAGTCTATGCCACTGTGCTGTCTGTCTCGTGGACAGAGGGGCAAGCTGGTCTCTCTTTTTTTCCTCTGAAGCTTTATGAACCTGAGGATNTTTTTTTTTTTTTTCCTTTTTTTTTTTTTTAATCAAAGTTTTCTCCCAAGTTCCCCTTTCATTTTAAGACCATATTCTCATATTAATGGGAAAAAACTAATGGAGAAAAACAAAACCAAACCAACAAAACCAAACCAAACCATCATTTTGGAAAAGAAAACCCAACTATCAGTAAAATAGTTGTGATATTCTTGGCTCTCAGTTTGCAAGGAGGATCCGTGGACCCGAATTTTTGTCTCCACAGTCCAGACCTCCCTAGGTGAAAATGTATATTTTAACATATATTAGCTCGCATGTGTTAATTAGTCCATATTAAAAGCACACAATGGAGAAAGTCAGTCATAATATCCTTGCCTGCTACTTGGCTGAGTTCAGCCTCATCAGGTGTTAGCAATGTAACATGTTAGCATGAGGATTTTAATACTTATCAGCTAATACCTGGAAAAAAACGTCTTGTCTGTCTTTTATGTTTGACAAGGCCCTGAATGTTTGCTTGAAATTAAGTGTAGTAAGTCAAGGTTAGCTTGACTAATTGCACCTGAATCATATTTTTCTCCTACTACAGGCCTACATTCACACCTTTTACTTAGGTGTAACAGTCTGTGGTAAGAGGTACCCCATGCCACAAGCACTAGCATCAGCCCCTTTCTCTTCTACAGAAATCCTAAGTCTGATCCCGATCCAACGTAGCCAGGGGAAGAATCTGGATGGGAAACTTCAAGACACTGTCAGTTTGGTGAGTTTTGAATAGGATCCCACGTTTCTGGCAAGTGTGGGACCGGAGGGGATAGGTAAGACAGCGGCAGATTGCAAAGCATACACCAGGCTGTGGCACAGCTGTTTTCTTGCAGTGGCCTTGAGGTCAAGCACCATCTCTCTGCCAGGCTCTGAGCAAAGACCAAAGGCTCCCCTTCTGCCAGCCCTGGGAAACAGCCTGGAGATGGACCTCCTTCTGACTGTAACGTGTATTTCACCACACCAAAACTGGTGCTGATTGTGCATTGCACTGATAAGGAGGACAGTCAAGGCTCTGGAAAAAGCATCTGCTGGATCAGGATGGCCCTTTGAAAACACTGAAATGCCCCAGTACTTGTTTCAGACAGGAACTCTTCTTTGTTTTCAAAGGTGAAAGGGGACTGCTTTATATAAGGCAGTCTCCATTAATATGGTCTTTCACAGGAGAACAAAAGCCAATGATGCAATTTTTCCTGCTTAGAATCTCAATTAGAAACTTGGATTTAGCACCAGTACACAGCTTTGAGAGTAACTGGGAAATAGGAGAGAAGAGTTGATGCAGAAGAAGGGATTTCTGAAAGTGAAAAAACCTTTCTTCAAAGAGAAAGCCAGTTGTAATACAGTTTAATAACAAACCAAAATGGATGGTAGGTTCTTTAAATACTCCACCAGGGAAAATGCAGAGTGTTGCTAGTGTTTTCTGCGTTTAAGCACACAAAATAGATGGGAAAGACAGCTGCTACATGACAGAGTCTGGGTCTTCTTTTGCAGGACATATAGAGGAACCCAATAGATTCATACTAACGCTGTTAAAAGCTCTTGAATATCATAAACACTGGAAAAAATATTGCAATATTTGAACCTTGGGTAGGGAAAATAGTGCATTTTCAGGTAGCATTGTGGATACGAGAATCCCAGGAATTTCTGAACTTTAGGATGCAACACAAACTTCCTCCATCATCTCACATAGATCACCAAGTGTCAGAGGAACCAACAAATGCAAGAGCGTAGCCAGTTATTAAAAACTCAGATCTCGGCCTCTGTGCCTCAACTTCCCCATTAGGGGAAAAAACTCATCTAATTATAGGAAATTTATACAAATTATACACCTTAAGAACTCAGAGCACAGTTAAAACACAGTACAAAAATTTGATTATCGGGTAAAACAATACATGCATTTATACAAAGAGTTAGGAAATTTGTAAAACGTCTTCATTTTTAAAAAAATGAAAAGTCTTATTGCAAACAGAATTTATTTCCATAGTATTTTATCTCTCATATGAATAAGATTAATGTGCGCTAATAGAACAGACTGCTTAAATTATCTCACCAAGCAGGCAGGGAGCTGAACAGATGGCAGCACCACTGAAGTACCAACAGGAATCGCTAGTCCTCGCTTATCCACATGATCTTTATCATTTCCATAACATTAGAAAATGACTCACCTATGGAATACAATGTTCTGAGGATGAGGCAGAAAATTTCCTTTTTTTTTTTCCCCCTGGAATGGAAGATTATGGACTGTCTAGACATCAGCATTATACTGTTAATAGTTCTAAAAGGAAATCACATACAGAGATACCCCATTTCTGCTGATTTGTGGGCTTTCTTTTTTAAAGACCACTTATTTGATAGAGAACATTTATTCAGAATGTATGTGAACTACGTGCAGTCTGCTCGTAGCTGCCTCGGGTTATTTTGTTTCTCTGCAGGCAGGGTTTTTTTTGGATAAAATTATCTTGAACTGTGCATACACCTTTATTTTGCCCATAAAGAAGACTGGTTTAGAGCACGATTAGTGTGCCTGGTTAAAACATGCATGACAGCATTTATAGGGAGTCAGTCCCTTACCCACAGAAGGCAAACCATGGTTGGTTTGGGGCACTTTTGAATGTATACAGTCGTATGAAAGACACAGGGGAAAAAAATACCTTAGTCATAGCAAGAAACTAAGCTTCCTTCTTCCTGCTTATTTATCCCACCCTGCTATATGTTCCAAAGTGAAGGAGAAAGGTCTGAATTACAGGAGTTACTGGAGTACTTCCCTGCCTACAGTGCGCAGCAGAGCCTTTTCAGAAAAACAGTTGGTTTTATCACTATTTTCATTAACAGCTAGAGCTCACAAATGACTTTTTAAGTGTGGCGTTGCACACTGAGGCCAAGAAAATTAGCTCAGTTGTACTGAATGGAAGAGAGCAGTGTGGAGTTTGTGTTTAGGGTTTGTCTGGGGTTATTTTTCTTCAACATAGCATGCCAGTATGCAAATTCTTAAACAACAACATTTAGCAATTTTTAGTAGCAATTTGCAGACAATGAGACAAATATATACTAGATATAGTTCAGCTGAGGTCAACAGTGATGCATTAGGGATTAACTTTGGCCAAGGTCTATAGATATACTGCGCAGACAAACAGGTCTCTGATGCCTCTTGAAATCTAGATGAGACCAGTTCCAGGGGGGAAAAAAAAAAAACAAAAACAACAAACCAGAAAGCACAGCACTTGAGGTCTCAGAAACCTGTCCCTCACATAAGCAATTGAAAAGAGCAAGTCAAATTAGGCCACAGACTGGAGTACAACTTCTAAAGTCTGATACGGCACCAAGAAAGATGCTTCTTGTAGCCGGGTGCCTGTACCTTACAGAAAAAAAGCCTCCCAGGGTAACTCTTGCAGCGTAACAATGTTGGAAATGTTCTCCTTGTTGCAGAACTTTATTGCAATACAAATCTTGCATTATTTTTTTCACAGTAATTATGAGGTTTAATGTCCTTGAATCAGGGCAAGTGCACAAAGCTGAGGGACGGTGACTTTTCTATGATGGGACAGCGCTGGAGGGTATAACCACTGCGTTCCCTGAATTTTCTCAGGGATTTCTTAACTTAGTTGAAGAGGCAATACACACCTAAGTTTGCCTTTAGGCTATTTTCACACTGAGGATAGTCAAAATGCATGTGTCTGGCCTGAGTAAGGCACAAAATTATTAAACGTATAAGGCTACAAAATATATTGAAAGTCGATAATGCACAGGTAACAAAGGAATACAATCCTCCTGGGAGGTGACACAGGGTAAAGCCTTTACTCAGAAATAACAGTGAGTGAGATCTGCAAGAGCCATTTCCTGGCTGACAAAAACCCCAAACTGGTGGCATCTGCTCTGGATTTTTTTTTTTTCCTTAATAGCTCTTCTTAAAACACAAACATCAATCCTACTTACCTTATACAGCAGTGATCTTGGCAAACAAACAGAAGCCTACCAACCCATCAACCCAGAGACAACCCTTGTGCAAGGCCCAGATACAATCCCTTAACGTTCATTATCTTAATCAGGGAAGATGCTCTATTAGTGCTTTGGTTGTTCTTTCATATCCACGTCCCCTTATAACTCGACTGCTGTCCTGCTTATCCGCTCCCAGAAAAGCCACGGTGGAGCCACAGGAAATCCATCCGTCTCCTCTGGGAGAAAAATCCTCTTCGAATAAGCCCCAAGTGCTATCGCTAGCTGCCAGCCAGCTACCCGGCAGCATGGGAAACCTCCGCTAGAACCACATTCATTGCACTTGGTGCCCTCTGAAAGCCCAGCCATGCACAAGGGAGCTCAGCACACACCCAGACACATCTCCATCATCACTTTTAAACCTCCCAGTACAACTACATCTTAAAACTGGCTGGATTTAAGAGAAGGGGTAGGATGTGTCTTGGCCTGTGCAATAATAATATGGGACAAATAATTTGTTTTAAAGGAAGTCTGAGGCCTCTTTTGAAAAAAAATGAAATATATAAATATAGAAAAATGTTCACCTTGGGTAAACTATCTCTGCTATTAAAAGAATTTGTCTATTCTTTATCTATTCTGCATAACATAACAGAAGTTCTTTAAATAAATGACATTTTTATTTTTCAGTGAAGCTTTTCACTCCAAGGTAAGTGAAAATGCAAGGTACTGGTACTGCATGGACTTGCTGTTCAGCTGGCCAGCTGCAAGGACAGGGTACCACCACATGCACCAGCAGAAGCTGCAGCACAGGGGGAAAGGTGGGAAAGAGAGAGACTTCATATTACAGGGGCACTTTGCTGAAGGGCCAATTTAGTGCTTCAGTGCTTGTTGTTATTTTCTAAAAGAAAAGTAGTGAAAACTCTAGGAAAATACTAAATAAATAATAATAATAATTAAAAAATCTATGTTCTGAAGAACATGAAAGTTGTTCCCAAAACAACTGAAAGCAAAATGCCTACTTCATATACAACCTTTCTCAGACCAAATTATTTCTCCCCACCCTTGTTTGAACAATAATAGGCTATCAAGTCTGTGCAATAAAATCCCACACTGTAAAGTGAAAATTACAGCAACAACAAAAAAATCTGATTCTAAGTGGAGAACAGCATAGCTGAAAACACAGGTTCCATCTGTGTATTCGTGAGAGGCAGCAGCAATAAATCATGTTTAGAAGTTAACCCCGATCATGCTGAAATAATGAAGGTTTCTAACGGGTTACAGATTGGAGTTGGAAAGAAGCAAGCTGGAGGAGGAGAAGGCACATAGCTCCGCACTCCAGCAGCCCCTGAGTTATGTGCTTCAGTGAAGGAAGTGACATGTGTTTATTTTACTTTACTGTTGTTTTCACAACCCATTTTACCATACCACTGAATGACACCATTATAGGGCCTGAACTGTTTTTCAGCTGCAGCACTAGCTTTGAAAATAACTTGACCTTCCAGACCTCAGATGGGAACGATGCTTAGAGCTGTCTCCACTACTTCAAGCCACAACTAAGAGGGAAGTTTTCTTACAAAGTTCACCATAAAAAACTACTGAAGAAAAATGCTTAAATACATGTAACAAAAACTGGCTGTGTTTTTTAAAGTTTCAGTAATAAGACAAGCTTTGTTATTTCAAACATTGTAAGATGTATGATTCTTATACCAGAATTTTGCTTCAGTAGTGGGCAGGAAAGAAATAGTCAAGGCTAAATTTCCTTAAGTAGCAGCATGTAATAAAGAAGAAACCAGCCTATTTTGGTTTTATTGTCCTGGGCTTGCTTACAACCCCCCGGGGAAAAGGTCAGTGCAACATGATACGAAAAACACAATGATAATCCAGTCTGCATTTGGTTCTTGATGGAAAGAAAGATTATCTCTCCAATCCGCTCTAAATTATTGCCATGATTTTTAATGAAATGACAACAGGGCTGAAAACAATCTCCAATGAATTTGCTAGCTTTGGAAGCAAGGAGCTTTCCAGTTTTAGTCAAAGAACGAAATTTTTGCTAACTATCCTGCCTCGAGGCACGAAGTTACAGAGGCAGTAGCACTGGTTATTCTGACTATGCAAAGAATCAATATCTCTGATATTTCTGAGTTCACCTAAGAACAAAAATGTAGACTGTGTTAGGGAAACTTCAGAGTTTCAGTTCGTAACATGCATTTATTGGGCCTGAAAAGGAAATATGGTTCCCCACAGTAAATGGGTATAAAAGAATGATTAATCGACACAGATGTTGCTGAAGCTGAGCTGTTAGTTGGTTCGCCTTGCCTTTCTGATTGCTGCAATGTGAAGTTAGGTAATAATATTCATTGAATTCCTGCAAACTAGTCCTCAGCTCACCCAGGCAATTCACAGCCTGAATTCAGCAGGAGGCAGGCGGTGTAGCTGCCCTGTGTTAGAGACAACCGTACAAGAAAAGTTTATTACTACTGATAACATGCTAAGAGGAGGAGGATTTCCTAAACAGAAACACCAGCAGGGTTGTAAGCTTCTTATTTTAAGTTTCCAGACCCACATAGGTTGGGTTTTTTCCTTCCCAGTGCTCTAAATCTTTTTCACTTTTTAAACTTCAGAACATGTGCTGTCATTATTTCTTTCCCTTGAAGATGTTAATACAATTTCAAGTGGACTAACAACATAATAGATTCTTTTTTTTTTAAATCTATTAGCAATTTAAGGTTCAATTTCATTTATAGCCTATAGAGTGATTTCTTTTAAAACAGAGTTCTGTCTCTGGTGTATAACTCCATCTCATAACAAATTTGGTGAAAAGAAATTATGTAGTCAGGTTAGGAGGAAGAGTCATTCATAACTCTTACAGGGCAAGAAAAGTGGTAATGGAAAATTCACAACTGGCTTTTTAAAAGTGTTTGCAAAGGATAAAAACATGAAACAATGTAAAAATCTAATACATGAAAGCTGTCAAGGGACTGACTGCAAATCTTCACTGACATTTATAGAGCATGGGCAAACCAAGCTATATAAAAAACCAGCTCCGAGCCTCCAAAACAAAAATATTCTGATGACGTCTCAAAGATCGGCAACAAAATGAATGTCATAAACACACTAATCACATAAATCTACATCTACAGCTATTTCTTACCTGCTTAACAACTTACTGCACAATAAAATGCTTATGAGAATTGCTGCCAAAACAAGGTGAGCACCAGTTCTACAAAGCACCTATGAACATGTCTGAAAGTATCATGAATAAGCCTATCCATAGCCTTTCTTGGACACCCTTTACGCTTCTACTTCAAAACAATCTTAGATGTATTTGTGAATTGGAACTTCTTTTGTGACATCTTGCAAAGGGGTCTGCAGATTCAGTCCTTCCTCCTCACTGCATTTGAAGTCTTGGACAACAAACCAAGGCTGTCCTTTTTCTCTCAGATTTTTCGAGCAAACCAAGGCCGAATCAGTTTATGGAACCTTGTTGCTGACTTGTATAGGCCAAAATATTCAATTTCTTTAATTAATATACTCCTAGTTACTTGACAACCAATCCCTGTCTATACCTATTTGTTATATTTTTTACTTTTTCTTCCCCATTTTTCTTATCTGTCTTGAGCTCTCTGCATGCCTCATTTGAGAGGGGCAGATAGTCACTGCACATGAAACACCACTTGTGAGAAGCTCTTTGGGAAAGAATCACTTTCTCCACATTGAGCAGAATTTTGCCATTTCAATCAAGTACAGCTACTAAGCACAGAACCAGAAACTGGTATCTTCTCACTGCTGTTGTGTTGCCACTTCCATTGGGAAAATGAGACAGGAGGGAATATGAGCAACAAATGTAAACTATCCTGTATCATTAGCCAAAACTCACAGTATTGCATCTGCAAACAGTATTGCCTTTGCATCCCGTTTTTGTGACTAGGTATGCAGGACTGATGGGAAATGGCCCATTTTTAACCCATCTCACTCTGAAGCTGACACTGTAATGCCACAGCGATTCTTCACATATAGTTCACAGCCAGCATCAGAACAGACATCCTGACCGTTTCACTGAAGTGAAAATCACATATCTGTGATGATGCCTTCAAGGCACGTTTGGCTGAAAGAGCCAACGTACTGTGCTTCAGAAGGAGAAGAAAGGCTACACAGGCAGAATGAATGAGCAGTGAAGACAAAAATTGCATTCATATCTAGTCCTACCTATTTGATGGGTTTTTTGGAACAATAACGTCACAGGAGTAGACAAGCTCTGATTATGTATGAGCATCTGCACGTACACATCTAAAACATTTGCCAGCAAAAGTGCATTTCTCTCAATCCTGAAGCTTAAAAGTGGATTTGACCATCACAATGAAAGGGTGATAACACTGTCTGACCTCTGCTTGACTCGCTGCCCTCCTCCTGGATGCTGACTGGCACTGACTGTTGAGAAAAACTAAAAATAACCAGCTTGTCTCATATATTGTAGTAAGGACAAAGGGAGAAAAAGAGGTGGCATATTTGAGTTTCTTGCTATTCACCCTCCTGCCATCTTCTTCTTGTATTTTTCCCCTTGAGAACAGAGTTTGCAGAAAGCACAATTAGCACAGATGATGGGAGCCAAGAACTTATTAATGGTTTCATACCAGTGCCAAACTGGTAATGAGTTTGGGGTTTTGAGGCAGAAGAGGGAATTGAACGGGAGAGCCTACTCCACCGAGGACCATACTGAAGGATGGCATCACATTGCCACACAGAGCAGACTTCAGTTTTCTAAGGCATAGGCTGAAAGAATCCAAATGAGAGGATGCCATCAGATAGAGCACAAAAATATAAACCCCAAAGATGTTTTCTTGTCTCATGTTTTTCAGGGTTTCATAGGTTTTGCTTCTATGTGATGTCTTTCTTTTCATTTGTTTGGTGGGGGTTTTTTGCCAAGGAAATATTTACTAGTTGCTAACCATCCTAAGGCTTGTATTAGATGAGTCATGCTCAGCCTCACTCTGCACCTAACAAATCATCCACTTCTGGGGTCAGGTCACCAGCAATGCTCTGTGCCCTGGTATCTAAGACATTTCCCTAGGAAAAGGTAAATCCCATTTCCCAAAATTACCTAGTAAATCCCCAGAGAAACCCTTACAAATAAATCAGTATTGATTAAAGGACAAGAAAAAGTACATTGAAAAGAAATCTGTTTTTTCAACAAATAAGAGCAGATGTGGAAGCTCAAGTACCTTGGCTGGTAATTATTGTCCGCATGTGATCAGCATGCATGAGTTTCTCTCAAGGTCCAAGTACTAATCACAGTACCAGAAGAGATCATTAGGTTCTGATTGTTAGGGATAAGTTTTGTTTGGTGGATCTCATCTCTGAATCAACCACTCTTCAGTGCCATCAGTTCTGCACTGCTTAATCATGAGCAATGTCAAAAGTTTAGGAGGAAGCAGGAAAACAGGCAGTGATGCATCCGTATGCAGAGAAGGGGAGAAAGTCAACAACAGAAGGTAAAGTTAGGCAAAGCTACAATGCACACAGGGACTCCCAGGAGAACAGAAATAAGACTGTACCACTTGTGTACCGATGACTGGGAATACATCAAGATTACTGTTCTGTAACCCCAATGAGTCCTGAAGGCATAAAACATTCAGCAATTGCCAGGCACATTCTAACACTGAATGACTGGGAGGAACAGCATCGGTCTCTCAGAGAAGCTTTAACTCTTTTTTTTTTCTTTCTTTTTTAAACTGGGAACTGCTCAGGATATTTAAAAAAAAAAATCAAAGGGAATTAATTGGAATAGGGATGACAAACTTACTTTCATTCTTTGTTTAATATTCTTTATCAGTGGCATGTCAGTGAAACTTACGCTCTGCTTGCTTATCCACTCAGGCAGTGAGGACTTTCAGCAAAAATTTCTCCTTCTCCTTGTTATGTCTTTATTTTATCAGGAATAGTGCTTAAGTTTTTGGACTCGAGCTTCAGAAAGTCTGGCACCCAGGGTATTCTTCCCTTCCTGCTTAATCCCAGGCAAATGAATGAAGTCACAAGGTACAAGCCAGCACAGCTCCTGGGCTCTTGCTCCTGAGAGTCCAGATCACATTGCAAGGATTCTTTAAAAATTGGCAACGCAGCTAATCCCAGCACTGCCAAAAACTGTCTTACTCCACACCACTTGAATAGACAAAAGCCCAAGTTATTCTTAACCAGCAAATTAATACTGAAAAGAGTGAGTCAGCACAAGCAGTTCTTATGTGGGCTTCCTCATCTAGAAACAAAAACAAGTCAGCAAAGTTATGCATTTTTTAAAAAGTAGAGGCTGCACAAAACTAACATTTTGTCAGTTCAGAGGGCTGCTAGTCCAATGCCCGGCCTCTGGTATTACTCACAGGTGGGTAACACCCCAGAAATGGGGATGTTACATGACGATGCTTTCCCTGGTGTCCCCTCCCAGCCCCCTATATCAGGGGGTTGAGGAACATTCTGAGCTGGGTGCTGGGTCTGCATCTTCAGGTATAAGCAGCACTGATGGCCCCATCCTCCATGAAATGTCTCATTCCTCTTTAAACCCAGGTATACCTGTGGCCTCCACAGCTGTCCTCTCAGCACGTTCTCACAGAATACCTTGTACAGGGGGGTACATAAAGGGCTTTGAAATGCTACCTCGGCACAAATAAGGGGTCATTATTTCACAGATCTTACGTAAGAACAAGCACTGCCGGATCCTGATTTGATTAATTACTGCCTAGAGATTACGGAGCGCAGCTGAAAGTACACCCTCTTTCATTTTCTATTTGAGGCCCTGCAAAGGACCCTTTCTGAAAGAAGGAGCTGGGAATTTGAGTGTTTATAATAAGGCACTCTGTATTTATGCAACAGTCCCTTGGTTATGCTCCATTATCCCACCTGGCCTTTTTTTGACCTCCCTACTGTCCACTCTTTGACTGTGTTATTCACAGCAGAGCTAAATGCCTGAACCTTGCCAAAGAAAACGGTGTCATGCCTGTATCAGATCACAAGTTTGCATCCTAAGTCATTGTTCCAGGCTCATTAACAGGAAACACAACTAACCAAAGCTGGTTTTGGTAGCTTGCAGGTATATTCGAGGGCAAGAACAGCAGAACGAGGAGCTGAAGATTACCCTGAGGAACAGTGCCACAACAAAATGTATTTATCCTGCACTGTTGACCTTCCTATTCTACTACAGTTGGTGCTTATGACAAGTATCAGCTTAGAAACACAATCATTTTTTGAGTAATTATAGGATTATAGCAATCTAGGATTATAAACCGTATTTCATGAAATAAAAGGGTGAATCTTACCACGGCCACCTTCGGTTTCACCTGCAGCAGCGAGTGGTTTGTTGGCCAATGCGTGAAACAAGAACCACAAGAAAGTGTTTGGTGGTAACTAAGTAGTGGATGAAGTTGAATGGCAGATTTATAATTAAACCTTTATCTGTTAATAAGTGCACTCAGAAGCAGTCTATACAGGACAGGTCTTCCTGTCTATACTCCAAAAGCTTTCTTTGACGGACAGAGAGCATCAGGCTACTAGCATATCTATCCCTTTCACAGCATGAGGAGAGATTTGGTAGGATTACAAGTCACAGCTTGCTTTATTTTTCTGTCTCCAAGACATACAGGAAACCGTTTCGTTTCTTTGCAGAAGTAAAGTTCTGCGAACAGGGAAAGTAAATGCACAGCACAGAGAAAACCATTTAACAAGCATCAGCATCTAACTCTACAAAATAACGCCCTCACAAAACCATTGTAAAAACTACGTGAAAATTAGTAAAAAAGTTTTGTCAGCAAACACCCATTGATGACAACCTCCACAGTTTTGTACCTTCCAGGCTGCCTTGTTCCTCAAAGCCAGACTTTACACCTCAGTGTGGTCTGCCACTATTTTTTCCCATCACAGCTGGTGGTGACAGCAGTCACCAAACCCATCTGCATGCTACCTTTGTTGCCTGTTAAGAGCCAGT
Source organism: Fregata magnificens (assembly GCA_013389945.1). NCBI lineage: Eukaryota > Metazoa > Chordata > Aves > Suliformes > Fregatidae > Fregata > Fregata magnificens. Next base: position 197,458 of record WAAD01003919.1, on the reverse strand, counting down.
GGACCTCTTTTGCAGAGATTACACCTTGGTCCACATCAGCCTGAAGCGAGCAGATGTAGGCACTTGTGCAAGGAATGGTGAGACTGATATGAACACAGTATGAATGGAAACATGTGTGTAAGTGTCAGAAAGAAAAAACAGAACAAGGGATAAAGGCATGGCCAGCAGTGATAGCGAAGGGCACCACTTGCACTCAATCCAACAATGGCCCACCGGTGGCCTTCACTTACAAACATGCACTGCTGATTTTCCAGAGACTGTGTCAAGAGGACAGGAATTCGGAGCAAGGACAGGCTCACTCTCCACCCTGCTCAGCCTAAAGTCCCCGGAGATCCTGCAGCTCTCTCCAGTCTAGATAAAGCACAAGCAAGTAAGTGCCTTCAGAGGAAAAACATTAACACCTAACTGCTTGTAGAAACTGTTAACATGTTTATAAAGAGGTCCAGATAAGACACAAGTGTACACTGGAGTTTGATTTGAGGCAGGTCAGCAACATCTAATAAAATTTCCCATGTTTCAGAACATTATGCTATTATACAATAATTAGGATTAAGGGTGATCCGGAAACTTTTCCTGAAAGCAGAGGAAACAACACATTTTTAAGCAAACTTTTCCACCTCTCAAGACAAAAAAAATATTAGCACTATCAGCAAAGGAGGGAGAAAAAATTATGATAGTGCTATATCCAGTAAGATAGAAAATCTCCCTTCAGCAGGCTTTTCTAAAAACAGGAGGGAGAAAAGAAAAACACCTTCCAGTGGGCAAAGTAACAAATTTATATTCTAAGCCTAATTTAGAGCTGGTTCTACCAGTTGAAAGAAACTTTCAAAACAAAGGAATGTAAATATAGACATTTAGACTGACTATGCTAATACCACCCTAAATCATGATGAGAGAGCTCTCCAGACAGAAGGAACGGTTCTGCCATCTCTCTATCACTCCTCTGCTGCACTTTGTTTCTCAGGCAGCTCTGACCTCCCCCGCCCCAGTCATCTCCATGGGCTGCTCTGGCATGACATTCCTACAGCTTCTTTTCAAAAAGCAGTGCTTGCATGAAGGTACATTAAGATGAAGACACTATTAGCAGTGGCCACACTGAATACTTCACCGTATTTCCTTACTCATTCTCCCTCTAGAAATAAAGCCATTGCTGCAAGTACCAGCATAATGTTGGTAAAAAGATAAATATATTTATAACACAGGCTTTATTTAGTCAGTGCAAATGCCAAAAGAAACTTCTGTTCTTCAGTAGATTGAGTGGGGTAAGTCTGTCAATGCAGTCACTGGGAAGCACAGGACATCATGAGGGAGGAGGCGAGATCATGGAAGGATGCTGCATGCATTGTCACAGTCAACACTGCAGTCACTTAAATCAGTTCACTGTCTAGGGTAATCGTCAAAGCACAATCACAGATTCCCTATTCTATGCATGAAGAAAATTAGACAACTACAAGGGAAAGCAAGCTAATAACACTGAAGCGTGTTTACTACTCCCTAAGGGAGCTTTGTCACTATGGCCAGGCTGCTAAAAGTACATGGTTTGTAGCAGGGATTCCTCTCTCGGACTTCTCTTTTCCATCTTTCTTCAACACAGAGTTGGAGAAAGTTACCTCACCTGGTAACCTGGAGCTACCTCCCTCCAACAGCTCAGTCGTCAAACCACTAGCCACAGACATGGGACATCAGGCCAAAAGACCACCCTCTCTCTGAGGGATGGAGACATCCTTTGCTGAGTGCTGTCACCTCACAGAGGAGAGGCTGGGGTTCTGGTCTTTGCCCCAATTAATATTTAAATATTCCTTATTAAACATTAATTGAAATAGGGACTAGAACTAGTTCCCTATTCCCAGCTGAGTGGCTTAGCCTTTAGGCTGCAGTCATTCTTATGAACTTGCTCACTCTCGTTCTCCCTGACCCACAAAATACTAACTATCCCCCAACAAAGTGGAACAGTTTCATCTGAAGGAATGAAGAGTCTGCCAACTGACTGATAGGGCACGTTCTTCAGAGGGAGAAGTGGATTCATAATACCTCAGGCAGAGAAGAAATTGGAGCCCCAAACCTTGCCACAATCACAGAACCAGAGAGCAAAAGGGTATCACTAGGTGATGAGGTCAGCTAGGGAAACACCTGCTTGGAGGATCCCAGTAGCACCTACAGCAGTGCTCAATAACCAGCAACAATGTAGTAATAGACCTCAGCCCAAGCCAGAGGTGTTCCTGAACGTGTCTGGAAACAGACCATTAGATGGGCAGAAAATTTTACAGGTGGAAACTTAGGCACCTAATGACTGCAGGAGCATCCAGGAATAGATGACAATTGGATGTGTTAAGGATCTCAGTTTTGGACCTAACTATATCCTACATTAAATAGGAAGTGTTGTGTACCCAAAACCCATTATAGTCTAACCCTAGAGCAACAAAACAAGAACCTGAAATTAGTGTGGGTATTAGCTAGATGTGTGTTCACATTTGAAGTTTTTAGGGTTTTCTCTCATTTTTGGTAATTCAGAATAAAGCTTAACTCTTCAGACTGGGAAAGTATAATTTCTAAATAGGAAACAGCCAGTTAGGAAATTTTTGAAGGTATATTTAGTATAAAAAATACCAGTTCTTAATATTTTTTTTAGATAAAAGTCAACTTGAACACAATGCCTGTAAATTTTTTCCATTTCTCATGTATTTTCAGAATGCAGATGTGGCCATTTAGCATGAGGTTACATTTCTGAAATGGCCATAGCTAACAGTAAGACTTACAATTACTCACCCAGCACAAGTGCTCATGGTTTGCATCATACATAGGTTCCCCTCAAAAAGAGTCTAAGCTATCACACCCGTATGTTTCCTCATTAGCATGAAGTACAAGATCTTTCTGCAGCTGAAGTGAATAGAAGTTTAGCTATTGATTTCAAGGGTAGCGGGGCTGCAGAATTTCATCCTAGATTTTTTTTTTTTTTTACCTGGTCTCAGCACATAATGCCTCGCCAATTTAGATCTTTCTCCCCGCCCAGTTTTCCAGTGCCCTCATTCCTACTTTTGCCCTCTGGAAACCCAGGTGTGTGCCGTTGCCATCGTCCATTAACACTGCTATCACATAAACCTCCCTGTTCATCTGTTATCTCCTGGACTGCAGGTACCCAGGTGCTGATTTCTTTCTAGTAGCACAGACTATGAGTTTTAACCCTTTTCTTCCTGACTTTCTTATGTTATTCCTCCTTTTCACTAGTCTTGTTGGGAAGAAAGAGTTGACCTATACCTGCCAGCCTCTTCAGGCACAAAAGCATTCATCTACCCACCTCGCACAACTCCTAATCCTAGTCAAAACTCAAAGCATACTATCATCTTTCCTCTTCATTTTCTACAGCTTCACCTGCTTCCCCTCTTTGCTTCATGTTTTTTCCCCTCAGTTGCCACCTCTTTTTGAGTCAGATGCCCAGCTCCAAGGCATTCAACCTCCTCATGAAGGAGGAGTACGATCTTATCACAAGAACCTTCTGCTCCAGCTTCTGAGCCGGATCGTTTCTGCTTGCATAACTGCCTCTGCCAGTTATCAACTTCTTGAAGTAATGATTTCCTCTTCTTTATCCATCTATAGCGTGCTTATGGATACCATAAGGAAAGATTTTTCAATGGCACAAATGGAAGTACTAGTCACTCATCTCCCAACTATAAGTAAATGCAGTCATTTTGAATAGGAAAAAACAAACACCAGAGAATTAGAAAATGATAAAACTTCATATTTTTTAAAAAAATTTCTTTAATATTTATTATAAAGTCAGGTGGTTAGAAAAGGTTAAATGAGCTAATAACCATATTGATCTCTCCACACAGAGAGGCCACCTACCATAAACTGTATGATTCATAACATACACGAAATCTGGTCTCTGCTAAAAAATTATATCTCTGGCCTCATTTCTAAAATCAGTGTATTTTCTAGTTCAGATTACAGCAGTTTTAAGAATCTCCAAATAACATTCTACGTCCCCTGCCTGAGGTCTTGGTGGGAGAAAAGAATGAAAAGAGCTACCTGCTTTCCAAAAATGTGTATTTTATTTAGTTAGATGATAGTTAATAATATTCCTATCCAAAACTCTAGGGATTTTTACTACATCAAAAATAATGCTGCTGGTGTTTTACCCTTTTGATCATTTTAACATGAATCTAGAAAGCCATCTGTGTACAGAGATTCCTGGTTCATCCTTCACCATCAGGGTGAAACAAATGCTCGAGTTCTTCAAAAAAATGTCTTTTTCTAGTGATGAGCATTGAAATCAGTTTGTTTGCTTTCGCAGACTGAGATGCATAATCTCCAGAGACGTGAGCCTGATACATTCCCTTTTATAGCAAGAGGGATCCAGGTCAAGATGCCCTGCAGACATCAGCTGTCACTATATGTCAGATACTTGCAAAAAGGCATGAATTTTTAAACTGTGGGGCTACGGAATTCCCAAGATTCCTAAAAGCCATCAGCATTCATGCAAGTATATTCTGATGGTTCACAAAATGCTCATACACATTCATATGACTCTGGACTTCTGTGCAAATTCAGAAAGCAGAACTCCCACAACAGACTAGAGAATGGAGGAGCACCGACTGTGTTATTTAGGGGTGTGGTACCAATAACATGGGTCACTTTTTGAAAACCTAGCAATCCATCTTCAGTATCATAAGGGACTGAGTGCACAGATAAAGTACCATAAATTTCTGTCATCTATGCAAAAATGCTATTTCCTGAACTACAAAGCAGTTT